>JASDQU010587270.1:0-12679 GCA_032191745.1 Picea mariana | reverse complement strand
CCTCTATGTGGAAAGCTTGTTAAAAAATGAAACAGAGATCTTGAGCATAGTTTTCCTCTCTATAGCAAGCTCTTAAAAAAATGAAACAGAAATCTTGGAATTCAACCCAGAGCCTTGAGCATAGTTCTTTTCCTGTGTCAAGCTCATTAAAAAATTAAACAATCACCTCTCCTGTCAGGTCGAGTCTTTCGCCAGATCTTGTAGATGTCGAATTGAGTCTTTTGTTAGGTCTCGTATTTGAACCTTCATTTCATCCACCTATATCCTTTTTCTCCATATAGTACAGAAATTGGTGACAACGTCAAAGTCGGTGGGTGAATTGAAGCTTGGGGGGCATGTCTCCAACCTTTGATGATCATTCTGGAGGTAAGCCACTAGCTTTCAAGCTGCGGGCAGAGTACCGAGATTAGTCTTTGTTCTTTCTCGCACTCGTAAAAACATGAGAATGTAACCGAGCAACCTTTTATCTCTTTTTCGAGCTCGCATGGATATACGAAAAAGGAACCCCTTGGAGTCTTCTTTAAGCTCTTTTCAGACTCTCTAAACATGAAAATATTGTCGAGTGATCTTGGTTCCTTTCCCACTCGTTAAAATATTTGAAAGGGCGTCTTTCGAGTGATAATTTATCTCTTTTTCGGCCTCGTGAGACTAACATTACAAAAAAGGACAACATTGGAGTCATCTTTAAGTCATTTTCAGACTCTCTAAATATGAAAAACCACTGATTTTACCTTCTCTGGACTCGTTAAACAACCATACATTGAAGGGCCCATACAGGACTGAACCCTTACTTCTTCTAGTTCGTTAAACAAAGGAAGAGGGACTTACCGAAGGTGAGTTATATCGAGCATGTGTTACCCTCCTCGATCTCGTTAAATTAAAAAGAGGTACTCGTCTATCTAGATGGGGGAAAAATTAAAGGAAGCAAGCCAAGCAGTTTTTGAGAACACTACCATTAACTCTTATGGTCACCCTTGAACACAGCACTTTGTCTTTGCACGCATTTTAATACATTGAACCTTTGCACTGAGCCAATCCTCTGAGTTTATTTTACTCCTTTGGTTCACCTGACAAAAGTCACAGCATCCACTGCATCATCAAGTTTTGGTCCATGTCATGTTTCTGTTGTTGTGCCTCAGTGTTCAAGGGAAGTATCTGCCTCGAGAGTCAGCCATCACAAATATCTTGTTTCAATACCCATGTCAGTCCATGTTCATTTGATCTACCAATTTACATCTATGTTTTAGTTTCATGTCGTTGATGGGGGATACATCAATGCCCTCCTGTGATGAGTCTATTCCTGTCGACTTCAACACATTATCCAAGAGCTAGACTTAGAAACCGGTTAGTACCTTGGGAACTACATGCCTCAATGGAAAGCCTCCTCACATCCGACAGTAGGTTTACATTAATAAACTTCGATCAGATGATTCCTCAGATATTATACTTCATCTCATTCATTCACATTCGTCAAAATGTACTAGAGTACCTTGGGAATCATTGACATCAATGGTGATTTCCCTCGCACTTGTTAATGGTTTACCTCATTGACCAGTAATCAAGTGGTTTCTACCATGTTCAACATCAAGACATCTATTCATATGGTTAGATTCATACTACATTGGGATCGATAAGAAGACCATGGGTTGAGTCATCACTCTTATATGTACTTTTCCCAAGTTGCGCTGGAGTTTCTTTTGAATGTTGACACATATACCGTCACATAGATCCACTTTGTATTGGTCGTGTCTATGTCTTGCCGTCTCATAGATCCATTGTGTATTCTTCATGGCTACGATCAATTTAGGTCATAGGAGTATAGATCCACATTGTATCTTTAGTGGCTATACCTTTTTGTCAATATACTTATGGATCTGTGGTGTATTTTATGGCGGCCATACCTTGAAAGTCTTTATCACTCAAGCATAGGTATGCCTACCTTGGGTTTGAAACATGTCATGATATTTGTTTGATGGTTGTGTGCAGCTTCTATCAGGTTCTCTGAGTCCTTACCCTTTCTTGAAAAAGTCTACAAAGTACTTCAGTCATCAGTTTCTGTCTTCTAACTTCGTACTTTGGGGGGCAATCTGTTACACATCAAAATTACTCACTTCAATATTGTCGCAAGTATCGTCATTACAAGTGTCGTAAGAGTCGCATCTTGACCACAAGTTTTGCAAGTGTCGCAAACATCATACTTCCATCTCGCCTATGTCATGTCTCTAACGACATCATAGGGACACTTAAGACAACTTCAAAAACTGGTTTAAGGAAGAGAAATCATCTGATGAGAAGTACAAAGCCTTTGTCATGAAGAAAACCACTTAAAAATTATTTTTGGAAGGCAGCGCTCCCCTACCCATTGTCAGGGAGCGTCGACGCTCCTTAGCCTTCTTTGGGGGAGCATTGAAACACTCTGTGCACCCTTTTGGTGGAGCGCTACCCTTTCTGAGTGAATTTTGGTTTGTTGAGATAAATCGGGGAAGAATCGCCTCAATATCTTAAGTTGGTTGGATTCGAATCTGAGGTCAAGGCATGATCTTAGGGAAGATCCACAACTGAAGGAGAGGAATCCTCAACTTATCCCAAAGATCTCTCAAGTGGTTGGGTCTCTCCAAGCTTATATAAGGAGGCCTTCTCATGGTGAAAAACATATGGAGAAAGAGAGATACCAAACTTATGATCTCATGAGTGGTATTGATATGAAGAAATTGTGAAGCATCAAACTTATGATCTCATAAGGGAGATATCATTGAAGCATCAACATTCTATGTGAATTATTTGAGCAAGGTTCTAGACAAAAGGAGCTTGGTGAAGATGTTGCACTACATCCATGGCTGTAAGCACCACTTTGTTCTCATTAATATAAATCTATGCTTGGCCTGTTTCCTTTAAATTTTACATACATTTCATGAACTTGTCTCTAGTAGATGGATTTTTTTTTGAGCTAATCTCAGTAGAATAGGAATTTTGTTGTATATTTGTTTGTTCTACAGGACTTATTGAGGAGCTTAGAATCGAATCTCAACTTGGACTGTGCAAGGGCAAATGCCATTAAAAAGGTACAATTTTCTTCTTCCTCTTCATACATTAGCTTAATTAGATCTAAAAGGAATGTCAGTGTCCAAAATATCATTTTATGTCTTGGTCATAGGGGTCTAGTATTCAAGAGAGAATCCACTTGTCTGCATGGAGATTTCTCTGTAACACGAACATCTGGTCACCATGCCAGGGTAGTGCCTCTTGGTGGCATAGCCAAGAGAGAGGGGGTCTCATCACGTGCTAGCCTTCTCATTTCTTTGAAATGCTTATGGGTAACATTTCCACCAATGGTCACCACACCAGGGAAGTGTCCCCTAACTAGCCTCTTGAATGAAAAAGAAATAAGAAAAAAATACAAAATACATGAAGAATGGGATTGGAAACATATTCATCCATGACAAGGTGCAGCTCACCCTCTTCAAAGGCACCCACAAGCAAGCCATGCATTTCCCTGCTATCACTGCACCCATTGCCCAGACATCCCTTACCACCTCATCCACTCACATGGCCTAGATTTTACTTCTCCCAGAAACATCCCACATCCAATGAGAATTATCTCAATAGGACGTCATAGCGTCCCCTCCAAACTTGGCTTGCAGATTAGTATAATGCCTTTGAGCACTTGTCCGGGTAAAGGGGGTTTTATGCACATGTTTAATAACTTGATGATTATATTTGAATGACATTGCTATGATCCATGTGACTTATGAGCCCATGGAGGGCATATATGTTGATGTTACATGGATACACCCGATGGATAGATACACATGGGAAGATTATTAGTTCGGACCTCCATGGGGATAAAATCCCACTAGATGAATGTTGAGACAACAGCAGGGGGAAAAGATAGATCAAAGGATTACACCAGAGAGAGAAGAGGATGTTTCACCAGGGATAGCCTGGCAGGCCTGGACCTAGGGGGGTTGTTCCCTCTCCACCATGATGTAGGCCTTGGAAGGCCCATGACATCACCCAGGTCACCCATGACGTCACCCAACGTTTTTGGGATGTTTTAGAGGCAATTGTGTGCCAACTGGCACATGTGGCAGGTTCCTGAGGCCCAAGGAGGCCTAACGTTTTTCTCCATAAGGCCAACATTGCCCAAAAAGGGCCTAATGTCACCCTAAAATGGAATGACGTCACCTTTACAACATTTTTTAGGGTTTAATTATGACATTCAATGTAAAAACTGGATATTATTTGTAACTGGCCATGTCAGTCTTTTTGACCTAATTTTGGTCTTTAGTATTGTATAAATAAGGGGAAATTACCTCTTATTTTTCATCATCTTTCACTCACACTTCTGAGGTCTAAAATTTGTGACCTACTTAGTGTTTTGTGACTGAAATTTAGTGCGCACTTATTGGAGGAAGGCTAATCTTGGTGTTTTTGGTCATTTTCTTGGTGGAAAGTCTACAACTAGGGCATGTGCTAGATTACTCTTGGTGAATGTAAGTAAAATTCTGAAATTCTTCTTTCCTTTGAATGGTTATAGTATCTTTACTTTTCAATTTACTAAGATTATGAAATTGCTAGCTTAAAACCCTAGTAGATTAAGCACATATTATTGTCCTTATCTCAATTTCTATCCACCTACTAGATTGTGCCAAGGATCCATTTTTCTTGAATCCATTGTTAAGGGCCTTGACATTGCAACACCCTAGCACTTGTTGCTTCATCTTAGTCGTCACTTGCTTCATCTTTGATTTAAAGAGAGAGGAAAATCTACTAAGGACTAGGGTTACTTACACCTTAGTAGTCATTTTCCCCTAGGGTTTGGTGGTTGAAGACTTGGCTTACAAACACTTCATTCATCAACCCCTCTTGTCTTTGGCTCTCCTATTATCATCTTGTTCTTCAACATTTGTTGCCACTTTATTGACTCCATTTTCCCTAAGAAAGAACTAGTATAAGTCCTCTAATGAGGAATTGATCAACACAACCTTCAAAACCTATTCTTTAAACAATCTACTAACACTTTCTAGCCCTAGAATAGATTGATCTACTAACCTACTTGTTGTTGTTACTAAAGTAAGTTACAGCCATTAAATGTAGCATTAAAAGCTCATAAATAAATTGTAAAGGCTGAATTATACTTTGTCTTATGTGCTTCTGTCAAATGCTAATGTTATGACTTCAATGGTTAATGGTTTTCAGTCATTTTGAAGCTAGTTTCAAGACATTTTATTGAAGTATTGCTCTATAAACATTGTTATTGTAATATTTATGTTTACTTCATCATATTCAGCAAATTGCTTTATTTAAGAAATTCAATGGCTTTATGAAGTGTTAACCAGCAAGTGCTCTTGCAAATATATAGTTTTCATGTTGCTTTGTTCCGGGAAGGTACACTTCTGGTATGTTATCTCTTCATTGGTTCTTTAAACCGGACTTTCTTATCGGTGGTGACCTATGAGAGGGGACCTTTACCTAGCTTTTTTTCCTTTGCCTTCTCAAAACCCCAAGGTCACAAGGGACATATCCCCTGGGCCTACCACCCTAAATAGAAAGGGACATCCTATTGAGGTGACAGTGATAGGATAGCCTCCCGTTACACCAATTTCCTCTCCATTACCTTCTCTTCTATCAAAGTACAAATTGTGTGATAACATTTTGGCGCCATTGTCGAGGAACACTCAGTCAATATTCCTCCAAACGACACTTTGTCAGTAAGCCTTTCCTCAAGAATTTTTATCTTACAAGCTTACATGGCGACTCCACTAAGGGTGATTCCCTTATCCTTTTGATATTTTCAAGGAAATTATCTGACAACTCCATAATCCACAAGGAGGTACAATAACCCTCCCTAAT
This sequence comes from Picea mariana, assembly GCA_032191745.1. Classification (NCBI taxonomy): domain Eukaryota; kingdom Viridiplantae; phylum Streptophyta; class Pinopsida; order Pinales; family Pinaceae; genus Picea; species Picea mariana. Next base: position 6,826 of record JASDQU010587270.1, on the reverse strand, counting down.
CCTTTAGAAGAAAGCCTCCCTGAAGCTCTCCTGTAGTAAAATCACTTTTCAGAGGCAACCTTCCCTTAAACACAACGTCTAGCACGGGAACTCAAACCACCATTCCAACCCAAGAAAATAACCAAAGACAATGGTCATCTAATCTTTTCAAACCGCTAGACATGACAGATATACCAGGATACCCTAGGAAAATGCCCCCCAAGTATGAGAAATGGTTTCCTAAATTCATCAGTAATGATGCAATTAGTGTCGAGGATCATATGAGCAATTTTGGGGAATTTTTCCAGCTTCATCCCATTAGTGATGATGTTGAAGACTTGGTTATGAAATTTTTCTCTGCCATCCTCCTTGATGGCTCAAGACATTGGTACAATAGTCTTCCTGATGGCAGTATTAAAACCATGGATAAATTAGAAGAAGTTTTTCTTAAACAATGGAGTATCAAGGAAGACCCCAACATTCTACTCATAAGGATGAATAGCCTTTCGAAACAAGATAATGAGACCAATAGAGAATTCCACAGTAGGTTTGAAACCTTGTTTCAAAAGATCCATGTGAGTCATCATCCAACTCATAGTTTCCTTCTTTTCATTTACACCAAATCCTTTACTGGTAAAATAGGGTATCTCCTCATAAATAAGAACCCCCAAACAATCGAAGAAGCTCAAGAAATAGACACAAGGATCAAAGACAACCTTATTTCATCCAAATTTGAACCTTTCTCAGCCCCAAGAGTGAGAATGGACACTAAACCCAAGATATTCCACAATGATGAGCCTGCCTCGGACATTAGTGCTAGCTTGGAAAAGTTGCAGATGACTATAGATGGCATGGTAAAAAACCAAGAAAAAATGATGAATAGGATTTTCAACCTAGAAAGGTCTCAACATCAAGCCCCTAGGGTTCCATACAAGGGTCAATTCCAGAAAGGGAACCAAGTTTTCAAACCAAAGAATGATCAGGAGGTCCCAAATACTTTATCCCCTGCAAATGTGGTGGATGAAAACCCTTGGTGTTTGCAATGTAGTGAGGCACACTGGGAGCATGAATTTCCTTACAACAATGGAGTCCATGACCAAGTAAGCATAATGAACTATACCATAGAGGGCCCCCAGATATGCCTTAATATTTCCCCTAAGGAACATCAAGAGGGCATAAAATAAGTAGCCAGGAAGGCTAGGATGGAGGTGATAAACAAATTGGACCAAAAATCAAGAGAGAAATTGAAGAAACAAGAATTTCAGGTGTATACTAGACAAAGAAGCTAAACCAACCTCTCTGTACCAATTCTACAGTAGCCCAAGCAAGGCATCCTCCTATGAACATTCTCCTTCCTAGGAACCCTTCCAAAAATGAAAGAGTGGACTTAAAATTTGACTTTGAAGGGCACTATCCAAGATGCATGTGAACATCCCCTTAAGAGAAGTCACCAAGGTACCATCTGTCAAGCAAATATTTGATCATTTATTCAAAGGATCATATGGACCAATGGACCCTCCTATTACAAGTTGATCACTTTAGGGTCCAGTATGATGAACACCCACCTTTCTTCATGACCTTGATGATGAATAACAAGTGCCTCAACAACTGTATGTTGGATTCAGGGGCAGGTGCCAACATGATGTCCCTCAATGTCATGCAATAATTGGGCCTAAAAGTCACACGACCTTATAGGAATGTGTGTGGTTTTGAGTCTAGATCCATACCCACACATGGGGTAATTGAAAATGTGGAAGTATGCCTTGAGAAATACCTTGATAGAGTGATCCATATTGACATAGTGGTATTCGATGTCCCAGATGTGTGGGGGATGTTATTGTCTATAAAATTTGCTTCAATGTTGGGAGGCACTCTTGAGATGGACCTCACCTATATTAATGTACCTACAAACGATGGAACAACAAGATGCCTCTTGAATGTTCCAATCACCAGAATCCATGTGAAAGAAATTAATGACCCCATCAAAGTTGACGAGGCACATGAGCAAATCATGGAAAGTCTTCCTAAATTTTCTCCTAATGATATGCCTTTTTCAATAGAGGAAGACTTTGATCAGATATAATGGACAAAAATAGAATATTACCAGCAACTCCTGGACAAGTATAAGGACAAGAAAGTTGTGGTTGTCAAGTTATTAAAGAAAGGGGAAGACAGTGTATTGATTTAGCCATCCCAACAAGAGGTTTTCACAGTAGAATCCCACCCTCATCCCTCTGCACAGTACACCAAGGTTGTTCAAGAAACAACCAAATTCAAAACCAAAGAATACAAAGAGGGAGACATAGTATGTATGTGGGACACGAAGAAGAGAGATCCTACTAATGTCAAGGAAAATGCACAGTTTTGGTTTGGACCCTTCAGAGTTGGAAGGAATACAGTCAATGATGCCTACTATTTCTCTACACTGGAAGGAAGAAGGCATCCATTACCAGTTAGTGGGAACCTCCTCAAACCCCATAAAGGGGTAGAGACTTGACTTCATAGGTAACTGCAGGTAAGTAGGCATTTTCATTCACTGTATATACCATTTGCATTTCATGCTAGAGTGGTTTGTATTTCCATCTGTATATATGCTTGCTTTCATTTTATTATATGTATATGAGCCAGGGGTGATATCACCACCCCAAATGATTGCTAACAATATTATGTTGAGATCAAGCAGGTCACAAGTTATGCCAGAGATGTTGAGGTTCTCATGCACTCTACGGTGAGAACATGTCCTCAAGTTGGAGCCAGACATTATCCCCTAACCTAGGGATAACTAAGGATATTATGTTCCGATGCCCACAGGTACAAGACATGGAGTACCGAGAGCTATATCGACTTGAGCATGGTCCTGGAGGGCCCATACCTTCATTCTTCAACACCTCCACTTTGTCAGCAATAGCAACATCCATCACCTTGGCCTAGTCCTATAGCAGAGATGGATCTTGCTCCATGAGATAATGATTCCAGGTATCATGGTATGTGTCACTCTAATCCTCAAAACCCCTGAATATGTGCATTTAATTATTTTTTATTCCAATGTGTGCTTGGACTTGATGCTTTTCCGCTTGACCATACCTGTCGAGAATCACAAGATTCCCTAGTAATTTGGTTCCCATAGGGTTTGAGTTGCCACTGGGGGGATTCATGAAAGACTGTCATCTGCTCCTACCATATTTAGCACTTTCCATTTTTTTCCCACTCATCCATCCCATTACATTGGTATGGGCATTGGGTTGGCCAAATATCTAAGGGTTGTACCTTACCTTGTGGGAAGAAGGGGCTAAAGGCCCAGAGAGTAAAAGTAGCTGGAAAAAGATAAAATCCAAAGGATGAAACCTTGAGATGCTTCGCCCAGGGATCCCTGAGAAAGCAATAAAAAGTTCCTCAGCAAGAAACAGAGGGACCCATAAAAATAACAAAACAAGACCTAGTTAGAGGATAGGGGGTCTCATAACAAGCCATGCTATTAGGTCCATGGGAATGTAGTGGTATGAAACTACCAACAGCTAGTCACCACGCCGGGGTAGTGGCTCTTAGTGGCATATCCAAGACAAATGGGGTCTCATCACGAGCCAGCCTTCTCATTTCTATCAAATGCTTGTGGGTAACATTGCCACCACTGGTCACCATGCCAGGGCAGTGTCCCCTAAATAGCCTCTTGAAAGAAAAATCAAAAAGAATAAAAGACAAAAGGCATGAATGGGCTTGGAAACGTTTTCATCCATGACAAGGTGCAACTCACCCTCTTCAGAGGCACCCACAAGTAAGCCATGCATTTCCCTGCTATCACTGCACCCATTGCCCAGACATCCCTTACCGCCTCATCCACTCACATGGCCTAGATTTGACTTCTCCCGGAAACATCCCACATCCAATGAGAATTAGATCAATAGGACATCCTAGCATCCCCTCCAAACTTGGCTTGCAGGTTAGTATAATTCCTTTGAGCACTTGTCCAGGTAAAGGGGGTTTTATGCACATGTTTAATAACTTGATGATTAGATGTGATTGACATTTCTATGATCCCTGTGACTTATGAGCCCATGGAGGGTGTATCTGTTGATGTTAAAGGGCTACATCTGATGGATAGGTACACATGGGGCTATGATTAGTTCGGACCTCCATGGGGATAAAATCCCACCAGATGGATGTTGAGACCCCAACAGGGGGCAGAGACAGATCAGAGGATTGCACCAGAGAGAGAGGAGGATGTTTCACCAGGGACAGCCTAGCAAGCCTGGACCCAAGGGGGTTGTTCCCTTTCCACCATGATGTAGGCCTTGGAAGGCCCATGACACCACTCAGGTCACCCATGACATCACCCAGTGTTTTGGGATGTTTTAGAGGCAGTTGTGTGCCAAGTGTCACGTGTGGCAAGTTCCTAAGGCCCAAGAAGGCCTAACATTTTGCTCCAAGAGGCCAATGTTGCTCAAACACGGCCTAACATCACCCTAAAAGGGCATGACATCACCTTTACAACATTTTTTAGGGTTTAATTATGACATTCAATGTAAAAACTGGATATTATTTGTAACTAGACATGTCGGTATCTTTGACCTAATTTTGGTCTTTAGTATTGTATAAATAAGGGGAAATTACCTCTTATTTTTCTTCATATTTCACTCACACTCCTGAGGTTTGAAATCACCCTACTTAGAGTTTTGTGACTGAAATTTAGTGCGCACTTGTTGGAGGAAGGATAATATTGGTTCTTTTGTTCATTTTCTTGGTGGAAAGTCTACAACTAGGGCATGTGCTAGATTACTCTTGGTGAATGTAAGTAAAATTCTGCAATTCTTATTTACTTTGAATGGTTATGGTATCTTTACTTTGCATTTTACTAAGATTATTAAATTGCTAGCTTAAAACCCTAGGATATTAAGCACATGTTATTGTCCTTATCTCAATTGCTATCCACCTACTAAATTGTGCCAAGGAGTCATTTTTCTTGAAGCCATTGCTAAGGGCCTTGCCATTGCAACACCCTAGCACTTGTTGCTTCATCTTAGTCATCACTAGCTTCATATTTGATTTAAAGAGGGAGTAAAATCTACTAAGGACTAGGGTTACCTACACCTTAGTAGTCGTTTTCCCCTAGGGTTTGGTGGTTGAAACATTGGCTTACCAACACTTCATTCATCAACCCCTCTTGTCTTTGGCTCTCTTATTATCGTCTTTTTCTTCAACATTTGTTGCCACTTTATTGACTCCATTTTACCTAAGAAGGCACTAGTCTAAGGCCTCCATTGAGTAATCGATCAACACAACCTTGAAAACATATTCTTTAAACAACCTACTAACACTTTCTAACGCTAGAATAGCTTGATCTACTAACCTACTTGTTGTTGTTACTAAAGTAAGTTACAACCACTAAATGCAGCATTAAAAGCTCATAAAGAAATTGTAAAGGATGAATTATACTTTGTATTATGTGCTTCTGTCAAACGCTAATGTTATGACTTCAATGGTTAATGGTTTTCAGTCATTTTGAAGCTAGTTTCAACACAGTTTATGTGAAGTATTTATCTATAAACATTGATGTTATAAGATTTTTGTTTACTACATCATATTCATCAAATTGCTTTATTTAAGAAACTCAATGGTTTTATGAAGTGCTAACGAGCAAGTGCTCTTGCAAATATATAGTTTTCTTGTTGATTTGTTTCGGGCAGGTACACTTCTCATATGTTATCTCTTCATTGGTTATTTAAAACGAACTTTTTGATGGGTGGTGACTTGTGAGAGGGGACCTTTACCTAGATTTTTTTCCTTTGCCTTTTCAAAACCCCCAAGTCACCAGGGGCGTCTCCCCTGGGCCTACCACCCTAAATAGAAAGGGACATCCTAGTGAGGTAACAATGATAGGATAGTCTCACGTTACGCCAATTTTCTCTCCATTACCTTCTCTTCTATCAAAGTACAAATTGTGCGATAACACTCTCTAAACATGAAAATATTGTTGAGTGATCTTGCTTCCTTTCACACTCATTAAAAGGTTTGAAAGGGTGCCTTTCGAGTGGTAGTTTTATCTTTTTCGTCCTCACGAGACTAAAATTATGAAAAAGGACAACCTTGGAGTCGCCTTTAAGTTCTTTTCAGACTCTCTAAACATGAAAAACCACCGAGTTTTCCTTCTCTGGACTCGCTAAACTACACATTGAAGGGCCCATATGGGGACGAACCCTCACTTCTTCCAGTTCATTAAACAAAGGAAGAGTAACTTACTGAAGGTGAGTTATATCAAGCATGTGTTACCCTCCTTGATCTTGTAAAATTAAAAAGAGGTACTCATCTATCTGGGTGGGAGAAAAATTGAAGGAAGTGGGTCAAGTTTTTGAGAATCCTTTATGGCAGCTATTGTCTCCCTTGAACATGGCACATGTTTGTGTCTCGTCTTACAGTTGGGTAATTTGCTTGTCTATGAGTCATACCAATATATTTGTCTTCATACTTTTTCATCCAGTCGAAGAGTTCTCTTATTGTTGTCACATTACATTCTTGGTACTCGTCAAATCAATGTTGCCAAGTTAGTTGTCGTGCCTCATCATGTTCAAGTGAAATTGTCACTTCAAGCCATCCATCTGCAGTATTGCCAGTTTCCATTTCATGTGTCAGTCCATACTCATTCGATTCACCATATTACATCACTTTACTATGTCAATTTTGTGTCGATGATGGGGGATACATCAAGGCCCTCCTTCGACAAGTATTTTCCTGTCGACTTCAACACATCATCCAGGAATTAGACTTAGAAACCAATTAGTACCTTGGGACTTGCATGCCTCAATGGAAGGCCTCATCTCTTTCAAAATTAGGTTTCCATCATTGACCTCTAATC
>JASDQU010587269.1:3609-34478 GCA_032191745.1 Picea mariana | reverse complement strand
CAGTATTACCCTTTTTAACTATTAAGAATTACTTTTTATATTTTATTGATTATCATAATGAACCAAAAATGAATTGTATGTAAAATCAATTATATAAATATATTTAACATCAATTACAAGGTTTTATAAAGAATAGTGAAGAACATCAATCCTCTTTAGAGAACCAACTCTAGGAGACACCAATCCCCTTCTTCAGGGAACCAACCCTAGGAAGCACCAACTCCCTCGCATTTAGGGAACCATCCCTAGGAAGCACCAACTCCCTTGTCTTTAGGGCACCAACCCTAAGAAGCACCAACTCCCTTGTATTTAGGGAACCAACCCTAGGAAGCACCAACTCCCTTGTAAATTATAATTTGCTTGGTTAGGATATGAATCCTTCCATGCTCCTCCCTTCCACCCTCACTACATAAGTATCTTCATCTTTCCTTCCTGTAATCTTCTTTTGTTTTTGATCTTCTAATCTAGACTACAGAGACACTATCTTCTCACCACTCTTTCTCATTTATATACTCTTCCAACTGGTGTGAGCTATGAAACATTGTGTCCCTTTGTTTGGACCATCACACCTCTTCATTAATATTAAAAATAATCATTATTATTATTCAAACATTAATGTAAATTATTTTAACTTAGTTAGAGTTCTTTTCATAAATCAATCACAGGTCTGGATTGATTTATTTTTAACTCTATTTTATATCTCTGCAAATATTGTAGAAACCGAGTTCTGTAGAGGCGCTTCCTTCAAACCATTCACATATGACCGACAATGTAAAACCATGAGATTATCAACTTAAGTGATTCCTTTATTTATCTTATTCCAAATGACCATAGGCGATGACCAGGCACTAGGCCAAGTGAGTGCTTAATCAATTATCAGAATCAACGGTCACATTTTAATCTCCCGATTAGATGGACGATTCTCATTTACTTCGAGACTTCGATTATTTCACTTACACTATCCTTCCACTGTACTTGATAAATGGTCAAGAATGCTCCCGAAGTGTTCTTTAGATCGGACAACTCATGTCCAATTCGGGACTTCAGCCCTTTGGGACTTCGACCTTCAGGACTTTGTCCTTCGCGACTTTGGCTCTTCAGGACTTCATCCTTAGGGACTTCGGCCTTTGGGACTTCAGCACTTTGTCCTTCATGAATTTGGCCTTTGGGAATTTGGGACTTTGTCCTTTACTGGTGGTGAAACTCCCAAAATAAAAATCCCAGAGTGACGTAACTTGCTGACGTCACTTGTTAACATGACATGGGTCAAGTGGTTTCCATGTGTCACTCAGATTCATGATTTACACGTACCTGAACTGTCGATTTCATCTTGACACTTGTCATTATCTAATTGTGCCACATGTCCTCTCTGACGTGGTTTGTTGACATAGATCTCTCAATATGGCACATATTCATCTCCTTGATCTAACGGTCATAATGCTATCAAAAATGTATCTCATATTAACGACTAAGATTAACTTCAAAATTTCGACCTTTGGGACTTTGGGTAATTCTATTTCTCGACTTCACAATTCTTTTGAAGTGATATTCCTCGAAGTGTAACCTCCTCATAAATTTTAACCCGAAATGAATGTTGTCTGTTGATCATAATCTTAGATTAACAGCTCGATCTGTCTACGATGTTGCTTTGCCTTGGTTTAACTCCAACAACTCTTCTTCTTTTCTTATCCTTTCCTTCCACTCTAAAGTGATCCAACAGTTGTTGGGAATTTAGGTAATCAAGATATAAACCCTTTCTTATCCTATCCTTCTACTTAAAGTGATCCAACGACTATTGGGATTTCGGGTATTTGAGATCTCAGCTCTTTTTCCTTGCTTATCCTATCCTTTCACTTTAAGGTGATCCAACGGTTGTCAGGAATTTGGGTATTTGAGATCTCATCCCTTTTTCCTTGCTTATCCTATCCTTCCATTTTAAGGTGATCCAATGGCTTTCGGGAATTTGAGTATTCGATATCTCAACCCTTTTTCCTTTCTTTTCCTATCCTTCCACTCAAGTTGGTCCATCAGTCTAGAATGGTCTTAGAGTAGATCAATCATCAGGGATGATTGCGGGGTCCCAACTAGCATGATGTTTAAAACTATTGTCTATCTCTACAATGGAAGAATGCTCATTGGTAGAGGAACTGATGCCAATTGTAGATCTATTTGGCGGGTGACGATTGATGATATATACTAATTACGGGATTGGAATTAGTGATTTGTTTAATTCTTCCTTCACACTCTGCAATCAATCCCTGCCCTTGATCTGCACTTTACCTTTTGAGCTTCATCACATCATCTCTTTTGTGCTTCTGATATTCATTCGCTAAATTTCCTGAGCTTTAGTCTCTTCATGTTGTCATATTGTTTGACATCAATGACAACGCATCAATGATACCTGCATATATTTATTTGGCATGAACTCTGCATACTATAATACTATTTGACATCAATGACAACACATTAATGACACTATGTCAAACAATCACATCGTTCAAGAAGTCTAGGAAAGGAGGTATTTGATGAGTATAAGAACTTCCTCCCTAAGAACCATAGGTACCGAACTACAAAAAAACATTGTTTCAATTTGAATGAAGAGACTAGAATAAAACCACAAAGAATGACACCTCACCTATGGAAGTTGGAATATGATAAAAATTGTCAAGGTAAGCATTTAGTCTATGTGTCATATATATTAATTTTTTACAATTTTAATTTGTATTGAATTATGTTTATTGTATATAACAATGATTGTTGTAATCTCATTAATTATTTTTCATAAATGTCGTCAAGGAATTAATGGACTTCCACGAGGAATGAAAAGTTACCCTATACAATTCAATAGGTTTCCCTACTATGAGTACCTACAAATATCACATTTGTTTGATACAATGCATATCAATAAGAATGTAACAAAAACGTTGTGGAGAATCGTAGATGGAAGGAGTGACAAAGAAAAAATTGTCAACATTTGTACTGACATTCAGGAATCCAATCATGCATTGCAAAATGTGATTATTCAAATATCAATGGACACTGAAATAGTCTTCCATGGTTATTTACAGAGCATAAAAGAAATGTAGTAAAAGAGGTCATTCATAAAATTAAATTTCCCACATGATTTTCTTCAAACATAAAGAATATCTTAACGAAGAAAGGTGAATTTGGTGGGGTGAAAAATCATGACTGGCATACCTTCATTAAGGTAATTATTTTGGTAGATTTCTATATTGATAAATATAGGGTGTTTTAGTATTATAATTTTGTTTTCTTTCCCAAAACATTAATGATCCCTTTGTTGTTATAGTATGTTGTACCTTTATCTCTCCTTGACAACTTTGAAAACAATGTAAAACAAGTTATATATGATATTGGAAAATACACGAGGTAAATATTAATGATTTATATGCAAAATCGGTGTTTCTCAACTTGTCAACATCTATTTTAATTTCAATGTATATACGTTGTTGTTGAAACCTATGATTTGATTTGTTATATCATGTGTAGGCAGTTTTCATCTAAATAAATCCATAAAGAAGATATAAATATTGGAGGAGAGAAATTCCTTCGCTAATGAGCAAAATGAAAAAGTCTCTACCTCTGGAATATTTCAATGCACAACAACACTACCTCATACACCAAGTTGAGGAGATTAAAATGTGTGGACCTGTACACACAATGTACATGTGGATGGTGGAGAGGCACTAGAAGTCATTAAATTATTTCATTAAACAACGAGCACATCCTGATAGCTCTATGATGGAGGGATATATGGTATATCAATATTTGGTGTATATTAGTCAATATCTTCCTAAATTAGCATAAAAAATCATGAAGGTGCCTCGGTTGGGATGTCAATTCCATTAACAAATTTGAAGGGGAGGTCTTGGTCAGGAAAGGTAGAATGAGGAAAGTGAAAGGTAATTAAATGGTAGAGATCTATAATACTTTGCATTAATATTGATTTATTTCTATATTGTACTTATTTAAGTTTTATTTAGATTCCATGATAAATTATTAATATTTATTATAATTAGTACTTTTTATTCTTTTTTATATAGTTGGTTGAGTGTGGTATGCACTATATTTATACATCGCAAACAATCTTGATTCAATGAAGGTATGGATAGATCATTGTATACAATGTAATGGTAGGTTATCATGGGAATGGATGGCTACCTTGCTTAAAGAAGCTCATCATAATCAAGATACCAATCTTACTCAAAGGGAAATTGAATTAGCATATGGTTTAAAATATAAATAGGAAAGCATATTATTCACTCACATCATGTTTTAGTTTTTTTCCAATATATTAATCTATTTGGTGTGTTTGTTTATAAAATTTTCCCAAGTCTAACTATGTTTATTGATTGATAATGCATTTTTTACATGTCAGGCATATTGCAGTTGACAAACCACAAGGCTATGTGGTGAAATGGTCATAAATTTCACATCAAAAAGTTGGATGATAAGAAGAAAACCTTTGATTTTAGGACAACTGTTGTCTTTCAAGTCACTGATTTTTCCTCAAGAAGTGAAAAACATCCAATAATATCATAAAATAGATAGTAGGGGTATTTGGATGATATAATCGAGTGTTACTTTGAATCCTTCAAGTTAGTTCTGTTCAAGGTAAAATGGTATAGGTTACATATGAATGAACATGATCCAGATCTAAATGTTATTTACCATGCCAATTGATTTACCATGGTTAATACAAGGAAAGTAGGTTGGTCATTCGTTGTCAAATATCATCCAATATGAAGGACTATAAAGTATAATGCACCAGAAGAAGATGATATTGAAGAAGAAGAAGAATATGCAGAGGAGCATGAGGTATATGTACCATCAGATGAAGAAGTTGAAGAAGCTAAGCCAGATGTAGATGACAGTGTTCTCAACAATCATATTGACGATGATATTATCAAAAATGACTTTGATGATGATGTTGATATGGCCAATCCTTTCAACATTGATTCTAAACTAGATGATACAGATGTAGACTTGGATGCAGGGATGATTTTAGGGGCTAAATTTCGCTCATGGGTTAATTTTCCATGTTTTTTCCCAAAAAAAGATTCGTTATTCTAAAAATGATTCACCCAAATTCTATAAGATAAAATTATTTTACCTTGAAAATTGCCAAACTTTTATACAAACTATATAAAATTCTTAGAAATTTGAATTTTTTTTATAAAAATATCGCTAAACATTTAGAGTTGGCATATGAAGGATTAGTAAGATTCGCCAATGTTTCTATATTTTAAAATAAATTTCCATCCTTAAAATCATCCCTGCCTGGATGAAGAAGAATATGACCAATGATATTGCATAAATGATGAAATGTACGAGTTATGTGAATATATATTTTATATGATTTATTCTCTTTAAATTATTTATTTGTATGGGTTAATTTTCTTTGTCATCATCATGATTTTCATCATCATAATCAACATTTTCATCATCCTCATAATCACCATCATCATCACTATCATGATTGTTTTCATGATGTCATTTTCATTTTTATCATCATCGTCCTCCTCCTCATCGTCATTTTCATCACCATAATCAACATTTTCATCATCATCATAATTATAGTCATTATGATCATCATCATCATCATCATCATCATCATCATCACCATCATCATCGTATTTGTCATCATCATCATCATCATAATATTCATGGTCATCATCATCATCATCGTCGTCATGGTCATCATCATCATCATCGTCGTCATTGTCTTCATCATCATCAACAACATTTTTATTGTTGTCATCATCATCGTTGTCATTGTCTTCATCATCATCAACAAAAATTTTATTGTCATCATCATCATCACCATTGTCATCATCATTGCCACTATCATAATCATTTTCATCACCATTTTCATCGTCATCATCATCATCACCATCGCCATTGTCATCTCCATCATCATCACCATCGTCATCATCATTTCCATTGTCATCATCATTGTCATTTCCATCATCATCATCATGGTCATAATCATCGTCATGATCATCATCATCATCATCATCATCATCATCATCATCATCATCATTGTCATCATCATCATCGTCGTCATCGTTGTCGTCATCACCATGGTCATCGTGATTGTCCCAGTCCTCGTCATCATCGATGATATACTAAATTTATGGGATGGAATCACTATGTATGACATGGATCATCACTATGTAGTTGTATTCATCATCATTTTCTTAATTTTTCATTGTCATCACCATAATAAAAATTGTCGTCTTACTCCTCCTCCTCCTCATCATCATCATCGTCATCACCATCATTTTCATCACCATAATCAACATTGTCGTCGTCATCTTTCTCCTCCTCTTCATCATCGTCATTGTCACCATTTTCATTTTATTCATTGTCATCATCATCATCATTTCCATTTCCATTTCCATGATCATAATCATATCATCATCATCAACAGCAACAACATCATCATCATCATTATCATTGTCATCATCATCATCATAGGGGTTAAGTTTTATTGGTTGTAATTAGGTGTTATGAAGTTTATAAGTGTATAGGTGGTTTGGGTTATATGGGTTAAGGGTAATATGTTTATGGTGATTTTGTGTTGGTTTTGTAGCAAGAGTTTGTGTTTAAAATATTATAAAATAGTGATTATAAAAATTAATGTTAAAGGAATAAGGTTTATACAAGTCACAGGGGATTCACCTTGTTGACCAATATCTTATCATGTTCATTCATAAATGGGGTTTCAAAATTGTGAAAAATAAAGTCAAGATATTGTAGGTATTGGGGGGTGTGTGGGGTATGGGAGGTGTTATAGGTATTTGGGAGTATAAAAATGGGTATCTAGTAAAAATAGAGGTTCTTTTTATTGGAAAATTATATTGGGAGGGGGGTTCAACAAATGGATTTCAGGAGGTATTTATGAATGTGTAGTGAAACTAGGAGTATTATTTAGTATCCCATGAATGCACATGCTATGTCATGGGTTCATTAAGTGAATACCCCATGATAAAAGTTAAATAATAATGGTTATATGATAGAGGTTTATAGCTTTAAGTGTTCTAGTAGTTAAGGATTAGGAGATAAAGGGATTTGAGGGTTGAATAGGCTTTAGTGGTAACAATAGTTTTAAGGCTTATTTATTATAGATGTTAAAAGGCATAGGTATCATAGGGACATGGATTAAGATTATTATTGGTTAAGGGTTATGGGTTATAATGGTTAGGGTTTATATGGTAAGGAGCTAGTTATTATAAAATTTAGGGGTCATAACATTTAGAGTTTAGGTTTAATGTGGTTATAAGGGTTAGTTATTTGGGTTGTAGGGGTTGTCTATTGAGTTTACTATTTATCTATATTATAAATATAAATTTAGTGTTATGGGTTACATAAGCAATGGTTTATAGACATTATAGGAGTTGGAGGTTATATGGCTTAGGGATTATATGGTTCAATGTATATAGGGATTACGCGATAGTGGTTATGTCAATAAATGGAGTCACAAATCGGTCCCATAAAGTAAGAGAGTGCCCCAAAAAAACGCCTAAAATTTTCTAATAAAGACAAACAAGTGACCAATTAGAACCAAGGGGAAGAGGAGAGGAAAAAGGGGGAACCCTACCTAATAACTAAACATACCAAAAGGTTGTATATCTAGACTGAGTAAAAGTGACTAAAGAGAGAGTGGTCCAACACATAAAATTATTTATACGTGACAAAGAAACTCCTCTTCAAAAAATAATTTATTCTACACACTAATAGACCATATAAGGTAGAAAGGAAGATATGTTCAGAATGGATTTTATCATAATTAAATTTTATTATTTTTCAAACCACATCTCAATGTTTGGAGGAAAAATGAAGTTCATTGGATGATATCAGAGAAAACACATGGTAAAATCTGATGGTAAAAGGGAAGAATTTTAATTTTATAAAATTCCAATAAATTTTATTCGATTGAAATCTATTTTAATATTCCCTCGAAGGAGATAAATTGTTTTAAAAGTAGTCACATGGGACCATAGGAAAGTGATTAACATTGATGCTAGTAAATTCAAATGACACAATGTCATACAATTTCTCATAACCCTTATAACGATAACTACTATCCCTCATAACTCTTTATCCTTAAACCACATTAGTTCCAACACCTAACTCTTATAATCATAACCATTATTCCTTATAACCCTTATTGCCATCATCATAATCAGCATAGTCATCATCCTCCTCTTCATCATCGTCATATTCGTCATTGTCATTGTCATTTTTTTCATCGTTGTCATTATCATCATCATCATCTTCTTCTTCTTCTTCATCATCATCGTCATTGTTATCACTGTAATCAACATTGTCATCCTCCACATCCTCCTCCTCATCATCATTTTTGTCATCGTCCTCATCATCATCGTCCTCATCATCATCATCATCATCGTCATCATCATCATCATCATCATCATTCTTATTGTCATTGTCGTCATACTATAACTATAACCCCTTACCATTTTAACATTATCTCCCTTAACCTCTCTTACCTTATAAATATAACCAATGTAAGTCGTCACTTATATATATTAATTATATAATATATAATAATATATTAATTATGTGTTATATATAATATATCTTATATAAATATATTAATTATATTATATATAAAAAAACATATAATAATAAATAACCAAAACAAAAGAAAATGTAACCAAAAACAAACAAAGAAGAAAAACCCAACCTGCACATTAATATATTTGAGCCCACCCGAGACAACAAGGAGACAACCCAACCCCTACGAATTGTGAAGATATTCAATCGATCCCTCCCAAGACAAGAAGGGGACAATGCGATCCCACTAGTAAGGAGGCCCTATCCCACATCAAGGATACCCTAGCCACCAACAATGCCGCAAACATCAGTGAGCACCTATGCATTTTACTTTTTGTAGGGTTATTTTTAATGTCAAAATGGTTTATTTATGCATGGGATTGAACCCACAACTTCATCATGGACAAAATTTTGGATTTTAAGGTTTACAATCCATCCATGCTCTAGAATAGATGATCCAATTGGATATTGGTGACCACCCACCTTTTTCGTCTGGCTCAAAACAGTTTTCTAGCAATTTTAGCAATTTACTATTTTTAGCAGGTTTTAACTTCCGACGCCATTTTGAGGGCCTAAATGAAGGATTTTCAAGATAGATGTTCTCAATGATATTTGAAGGAATTATTGAGACCCCAAAATGAATATCCTCGAATATACCTTTCCAACGATCTATCACACGCCTAAAACGGAGATCGTATGCAAAAGTTACGACCCCAGGAAGTTGATGTACTCACTTACCCAAACGGGGCCCACATGACTTTTGGCACTTCATCTCCTAGGGTTAGGTTTTTGGATGTATAGGGTTTTTGTCATTCCTGCTTATTGTAAAAATGCCTTCAGAGCCTCATTTTAATCATCTTCTTGTGAATGCGAGTAGCCTTCACATCTCTTCTCAGAGATAAGCTGCCACCATTCTAGCGAGTCTTTCACTCTGTATTTTTACAGTCTCTGTACATTTCTTTCATTAATAGAAATCATGTATTACTGTATATATGTGTTTATGGTTGCATCTATTATACATTTTTGTTATATTATTGAATATCTGTGGCATCTCTATGCATTTCTTTCTTATATCTTCGATCTCATTTCGTGCCGAAAATAATCCAGATCACTAGAAGTGATTCCAGGAACTCCAGCAACCAACAAAGCATTTGCAAATTCCTAGACCACATAACATCAATGCCCATAACATCTATGTGAAATTTCCAAACCCCAAAACAAAAAAAAATTTCATCGTACTCCAAGAGCCTTCCAACCCACATAATTCTTTCATCTTTAGTGAACTAGGATTTCAAGGAAACACTGTTCACTACCCTAATTTAATTTCCTTTTTTTCGCTGAAGGTACTTCATGAAACATTCCCTAAGGAGCATCCAATGGGCCATGCTATAGTAATAATGAAAAGCATTTTCAGTAGCCATGACAAGGATTTGGTCCTCCCTGGGCTTCCCCATGCATTAATATAGGCTATCAATAATGTGTGGCAACAATATGAGGCCAAGTTCAATTCTTGGGTTAATTTTGATAGCATAGAAGCCCATACAAAGCAGCTGCATGGACAAAGCCTCTAAGCTTGACAATCCATACTTTGTATTAGTGCAAGTAGCTTTTCACTGAATATAAAATCATTTGGTCTTACAATAATAACCTATAAAATCCTACCATTGATTTGTATCTACAACATATGGAATGATTTTAATATAGAGATAAATTTTTGGACTTGGTATGTTTACACCTCTCTTATATGTACATGCTCACATACTTTTGTGTGATATATAGTTGTCTAAGATTTAGAGTAGGGGGGGACCGTATTAATGTTTTGGTGTGATTAAGATGATAAAAAAAATCATATGGGAACCTTACATTGTAGAATTAAAACTACACTAATTTTCACACTAAAGGATGATATAAAGATAATTGAGGAACCACTGGTAATATGGATTGGATGAGATAGAAGGCCTAGCATTCTTATGCTAGTGTGCAATCATATGTGGCATAGAATAATTTTTCTAATTTGTGAGTATTACAAAAATGGGAAGACAAAGGTAGATATAAGGGAGATTATCATTCATGGAGTCCTAAAAAATTAGTGTGGAAGAGAAACTCCCTAGCGCAAGAGATACATGTCCAATAGAGTATAGTGAGGAACTAGACAAGAGTTTCTTAACCTCTATGAATGTTAGGGTCCTAACCTGCACATAGGTAGAACAATATATTTGGATGTAATAAAAGTCAATATTAATAAGGCCTTTCAATAAAATAGAATAAGGCAGATGTAAGAAGACCTAATAGAAGCTTCTGCTTCTAGAAGTATCTTCCTCTAGATGCTTCGTTTTAATATAAATAGGAGTCCAGGGTATGAGAACCCTAACTTGGATATTATTGTAATAGATCTCTGCTCAACTGGAGGTTGCCCTCTCAAAGAGGCCCGTGAACATTGCTTTCAGATTCAAAGTGTTATTTCTGTTATTATTCTCATATCATTTTAGTTCTATTGTGGTGAATGTTTTGGTTATATTGTTGTTATTTTTCCATTTCTAGCATTTTATTTTTGTTCTGCATACATTTTATATCTGGTATATTACAAGTGTTATCAAAGCACTTTCCTTAGTAGAAAGTATGGGTTAATTTTTTTTTTCAGGGTAGAGACATATTCCGACGTCTTTAAGCCACAAAGATCTATCGTTATGCGCATAAACCTGCGGTTGAGGGATTCATACATGCAGGAAATACAAGTGGTACTTAAGCACACATCTGTTGACCACCCTTGTAACCCCTGTTGGTACCCCTTCGAGTGGTAGTGCATCAGAAATCACCTGTGTACATATTGACCTAGATTACTTGAAATCCCTCTTTAAATAAACCGATCGACCACCTGACTGCTATAGTGTCACCGAGAACAACAATCGAGAAGATAATCTCTAGTATCTAGGTAGTCAGGTAGTACGGCTAAGGGTAAGTTCTATCCTCCTTAGTTAGTGCCCTGAGATATTGGGTCGAGTACTACTGTTGGACCCTGCACGTATATCAAAGAGCTATAGCACAGGGAAAACCCTTATCAGTAGAACCCTTGAATACCTAACCCTTGGGGACAGAAACATAAACAAATTAAAATAAACAAGATCTATTGTCGTGCAACTGCGTTTGGGTTTCCAAGTAAATACACATTTCTTTCTAGTTAAGCATTTGGGCATTTCCTCTTTGCAGTATTCTTTAGACCAGAGTCTAACTCCGCAGGTGAAAAAAAAAGTCTGGAATTTTTTTCACCATTATTTGACACCTATTCCATTAGATTCATCTCTTCTCCCTTATCATATTCATCCATACCATTTTTCGGTAAAATTTTTGACCCTGCCCGCCCCTTTTTAGTTCCCCCATCCTCATGGCCCATACCCGTAGCCAAGACTTGGAAGCTCTCTTCAACACCTTGCAATATGGTCTCATCGAGACCCAACAAGAAGTGAAACAACTCAGTGCTAATGTTATCGCCATCAATACAACCATGCAGTCCTCAAGGGAGGAAATCAAACAAGACCTCAATACCCAGCTTGAATCAATATTTTTGACACTCTGCACCAAATTGCATATCCCTACAGATAACCCTTCCTCTTCCTCACCTCCACATACTGAAGGTGACCATTCCCCTCATTCCCATAACTTTCAGAGCCATCACTTTCAACGTGACCTACACCTTCCGCAGGTGGATGTGACCAAATTTGATGGCTTGGACCCCACTGTTTGGGTAACCCAAATGGAACATTATTTCTCTTTATACGACATTACATATGACTTGGCCAAACTTTGGTATGGTGTTCTCCATCTAGATCAAGAATGTTGGAAATGAAGAAAAACTTCTCGTCAAGGGTATATTGCTTGGACACACTTTGTGGCAGAGCTTTATGAATGCTTTGACACTGACACCAACCATTTGGGCCGTTTGACAAAGTTGAAGCAATTAGGATCAGTGGAAGACTTTATAGATGCCTTTGATCACCTGGATTTCAGAACAGAGGGCATGTCTGATGCCTTTTTCTGAGAGTGTTTTATTAGCGACCTCAAGAATGAGATTCAGGCCCATATCTTCATGGCTCGGCCTCAGAATTGGGTGGAAGCTACTAAAAGTGATAAAGAGGCACAACAGGTTGTATCTTCTATAAACCAAAAACCCTCCTTTATCCCTCGCCCTAAACCAGTAAATCCCACTACTCCCTCTACTCCACTAAAGATCCAAAAAATTACCAGGGATGAAATGGCTAAACGCCAACTCAAAGGCCTTTGTTATAACTATGATGACAAATATTTCTTGGGCCACAAGTGTAAAGAACACAATATTTTTATAGCCATCTCCGAGGATATTTCGGAAGAGGATGTAGAAAATCCCCTTGTGTCTGATTCACCTAAATCCACTGACATAACCCCTCCCTCAGACCCTCCTGAAGTAGAACTGGTCATTTCCCTCAATGTTCTCACTGGCTTCTCCACTCCCCAAACCCTCAAGCTAATTGGTTACATCAAGAATCAAAAGGTCATCATTTTGGTTGATAGTGGCAACACCCATAATTTTATTCATCGTTGCATTGCCCAAGAAACTCATTGCTACATCCATGTCATCAATAATTTCCAAATCATGATTGCCAATGGTGGCTCCATGAAATGTGGAGGGCATTGTGAAAATGTGCATCTCCAAATTGGTGACTACCACCTGAAATCACATATGTTTGCTATCGACATGGGAGGTTGTGAAATTGTGTTGGGTGCAGACTGGGTAAGGACTTTGGGTCCCATTCTCATGGATTTTAAATACTTAACCATGCAATTCGACCAGGAGGGCCACCAATATAAGTTACAAGGCATCACCGCCAGTTCACCTGAGATCATTAGTTCCCATCGCATGGAAAAGCTTCTCAAAAAAGTTCATTCTAGTGTTATCGCCCAACTCCATGCCATACAAGCAACAGAGACACCCTCGGTCCCGCAAGAGATCCAAGCCATCCTTTCTAAACATTAATTGGTCTTTTCCACCCCCCAAGGACTCCCTCATTCTCGTGCATTCATGATCATTCCATTCCCCTTGTACTCAAAAGCCTTCCTCCCAATATCCATCTGTATTTTCATCCCTTTTCCCAAAAAAATGAAATTGAGAAAATGGTCTAGGAACTCCTTAATGCAGGCGTTATCTGCCCTAGTACAAGCCCCTACTCTTCTCCTGTGGTCATGGTCCTGAAGAAATAAGGTTCTTGGTGAATGTGTCCTGACTTCCGTGCCCTAAAAAAACTTACCATCAAAGACAAATTCCCCATTCTTGTCATTGATGACCTCCTGGATGAATTGAGTGGTGCCCAATTCTTCACTAAACTGGATCTTCATTCGAGCTACCACCAAATACGTATGAAAGAGGAAGACATTCCCAAGACTGCCTTTAGAACTCATGAGGGCCACTATGAGTTTTTGGTGATTCCCTTTGGCTTGTGTAATGCCCCCTCCACCTTCCAAAGCCTCATGAATTATGTCTTTCATCCTTTTCTCCACCATTTTGTCTTAGTTTTCTTTGATGATATCCTCATCTATAGAAAAACCTAGACAGACCATCTTGCTCATGTGGATCAAGATCTCCATCTACTCTCTCAGCACTAATTTTTCCTGAAACAGTCTAAATGTTCTTTTGGCACCTCAGAAGTAGAATGCTTGGTTCATCTGGTTGGCAAGGATGGAGTCAGGGTGGATCCTAAAAAGATTGAATCTATGCAAGAATGGCCTCACCCAAAGACTCTTAAAGATTGCGTGGATTTCTTAGCTTAACAGGATATTATCGCAAGTTTGTTAAGAATTATGGGAAGATTGCAGCACCCCTCACTATTCTCCTAAAAAAGAACTCTTTCACTTGGACTCCATCTGCTGCTCAAGCTTTTCAAACCTTGAAGATGGCCATGTGCACCACTCCAGTCCTCACCTTACCCAATTTTACAAAGACCTTTGTGTTGGAATGTGATGCCTCAAAGAAATGAATTGATGTTGTCCTTATGCAAGAGGGTCAACCTTTGGCCTTTACCAGCAAGCAACTATCTGAAGGAAATCTGGGCAAATCCATCTATGAAAAGGAAATGTTGGATATTATGCATGTCATTGATCTGTGGTTCCCTTATCTATCGAGGCAATGTTTCCAAATTAATATAGACCATCAAAGCCTCAANGCTCTTTGGATATGATTATGAGATCATTTACAAGAAAGGAAAAGACAATGTGGTTGCGGATGCACTTTCCCAAAAATATGAAGATGAAGGATCCCTTTTTTCTCTTTCATTCATTGTACCAGATTGGCTCCAAGCCGTTCACCAAGAATGGCTACAAGATCCCAAAAGTTCACAGCTGATCCAACAATTGTAGTCCAATGCTCTAGCTTCCCCAGGGTACTCTTGGCTCCATGATGAACTTCAATACAAAGGTCATTTGTATTTAAGTAAACAATCAAAGCTTAAATCCACGGTACTTTCTGAGCTTCATGCTACAACCAGATCAAGGCACTCTGGGTTCACCAAAACCTATGACAGGGTCAAACGTTCCTTTTTCTAGGATGGTATGAAACATGACATTCGTAATTTTGTCATTGAAAGTGATGTGTGTCAACGCAGCAAGGGAGAAACAGTCAAATCTCCAGGCACACTACAACCGCTCCTGATTCCACCTGCTATTTGGAAGGATATCTCTATGTATTTTATTACCGGCTTACCCAAATTGGGAAATAAATCAATCATCATGGTGTTTTTTGATCTCCTTTCCAAGTATGCTCATTTCTGCGCCCTTCAACATTCATTTACAACATCCATGGTGGCTCAAATATTCATGGATCGGGTCTTCAATTTTCATGTCATGCTGCACTCTATTGTTTCTGATCGTGAACCAACTTTCACAAGCAATTTTCGGCAAGAACTGTTCAAGATACAAGGCACTGAATTACATCTCAGCACAACTTATCATCCCCAGACTGATGGCCAAACAGAATTTGTCAACAAGTGTTTGGAAACATATTTGAAGTGTTTTTCCTCAGAAAAGAAAAATCAGTGGGCTCAATGGTTACCCCTAGATGAATGATGGTACAACACTTCATATCATACAACTACACACATGACTTCTTTTGAAGTGGCATATGGACAGAAGCCACCTTCAGTTCTCGCATACTTATCTGGTGCGTCGAAGGTCCAAGTGGTTGACCTAACACTTACAGCTCGAGAGGCTATTCTCTATACCCTCAAAGAGAATTTTGTCATGGTACATAATCGCATGAAGCAACAAGCAGATCAAGGTCTCTCTGAATGTCAATTTGCAGAAGGGGATCAGGTGTTTATTCGACTGCAACCTTACAAGTAAACTTCCCTCAAGGCCGACCATTGTCAAAAGCTAGCGCCCAAATTTTATGGTCCTTATACCGTTCTCAAGCGTGTGGGACAAGTAGCCTATTAGTTAGCTTTTCCCAGCCATTCGAAGCTACATCCTATTTTTCATGTTTCATGCTTAAAGAAGGTGATTGGAGCTAAGTGCCAAATTCAAACCAACCTTCCAGAGTTAGTTGAAGAAGGATCCATTTGGCTACAACCAGAAGCAGTTTTGGACCAGTGTGAGCATCGTCTACAATAGAGAATCATCAAGGAAGTGCTAGTCTAGTGGAAAGATACAACTCCAGAAGATGCCACTTGGGAACCAACTACCATTTTGCAACAATTTCCTCATCTCAAGCCTTGAGGACAAGGCTATTTTTAAGGGGGAAAACATGTTAGGGTCCTAACCCACACATAGGTAGAACAATATATTTGGATGTAATAAAGGTCAGTATTAATAAGGCCTTTCAATAAAATAGAATAAGGAAGATGTAAGAAGACCTAATAGAAGCTTCCACTTCTAGAAGGATCTTCCTCTAGATGCTTCTTTTTAGTATAAATAGGAGTCAAGGGTATGAGAACCCTAACTTGGATATTATTGTTATAGAGCTATGCTCAACTGGAGGTTGCACCCTTGAAGAGGCTCATGAACATTTCTTTCAACTTCAAAGTGCTATTTCTATTATTATTCTCATATTATTTCAGTGTTATTGTGGTAAATGTTCTGGTTATATTGTTGTTATTCTGCCATTTCTAGCATTTTATTTCTGTTCCGCATACATTTTATATCTGGAGCTCACAACACACAAAATGACTCCCTATTAAGCATATAGACACAAATTTATATGGATTGGCCAGAGTAATGAAAAGATATATCTTGAAAAAGAATAACCCTTCTATCCTTTATAATCCTCACTTTAGATTATTGGTATTTTGGAATAAGGGAGAGAATAAATTTGGCCAAAATATTCTGGAAATTGATATGGAAAAATATAGAAAATAGGAGATTAAGGAGATTAAGCATCCCAACCTCATCCAAATTCTCATTAATAATTCCTTGAACCTTGATGTGATATTTCTCCCCCCCTACTAAATCTTTAAGCTTGCATAAAAGAAAAAACTTGATTCTTGGTGAATATCTTGATAAAGAATATGGATGTATGGATGGTGTTTAGGAGATATAAAGTAGGTTTCTCCTATATGATGATGAAGAATATGAACCAATGAAGGAAGAAAACTAGAGTAATTTTGAAATATTGCTCGACATTCAGTATAATGAGTGTGAATGACTCTCCCCTCCAAAGTAATAAATATAAGAAACCTTGAATAATTTGAAGGCCTTGAGAAAATAACACAAAAATAACCATTAGTGGAGGGTAAGACAATTGATTATGATGAAAAATTAAAATCTCTAAAATTTCATTTCAATAAACAATAGAAATCGTTAATGTCTTTTAGAAATGATAGCATGAAAAGCCAATTGAACATGAGTAGAATTGAATGGAAAACCAATTGAATCTGAGATGAGAAGTGAGTTACAACAAAAGGAACATGAATATAATGATTCTTTGAGAAACCAAATATATGAGTATGCCAAATAAATTTAACATTTTAATCGGGCCATAATGCATCACTATGACTACACATACATAAGCGTTATGGGTAGTAATTGATAACTTAAAAATACAAGTGTAATATCTGAAGGAATATCATCTACTAAGCTTAGACATAGTCCAATCTCTACATAGGGAAAAAGAGTTTTATGGAAATAATAAGCATCTTATATAATGATACATATATAAAGAGGAGTTCCATAATAATGTGGTGTTAGAAATTCAAGTTCAAATAAAAGGAAGCAATCACAACGTTTTCAATATCGTTCTAAAAGTTTTGACCAATGTTTTACAATGGCAAGATGAGAGGTGAATGGTCTTAGTTTTGATGCTTCAATATTCCCCACAATGGAATGCTAATATCTCAAGGAAAGTGAATTTAAGTAGGGTACAAATAATGCCAACCATAAGGATCCATCATCCAATCATTTCAACACCATTTTAGTATGCATACATATGCCTTAAAGACTTCTTATATGTGGAAAGGGAGAGGGATATTTGAATACCAATACCACTTAAACAATGACAATATGTTTTTAACATTCTCACTATTGGATGAAATTGAAGGAATTTATAAGTTATGGAAAATTCTTTAGGTTAAGATAATTAAACTTATCAAACATTCCTCATGGGTTGAAAATCTCATCCTACTAAGAAAGAATAATAGGAAATTAGGTTTTTCATGGTTTTCACAAACTTAAATTAGGTATCTCTTGGGGATAATTACCCATTACCAAATGTAGATCATTTGTTGCAAAAGGTAACTAGTGCTGGTATCACTTCCATGCTTGATGGATTTTCAAGTAGATACAAATTATGGTGGATGAATAAGATTAACTTAAAACTACATTTACCACCATTACATCTACCTTAATATTGGTAAACCCATATTATTCAAAAGAGTTTCTAGTATTTTCTTTTTCATCTAAAGAGACCGTTGGAACACATATTTTTCTAAACTTTAGATTTTAATAAATTTTATTCTCATTTAATAAGAACAAAACACGTTTGAGTTTCACCGTTGATAAAGTTTTATGTATGATCGAATGATTCAAAACCTTTAAAATTTGTGGAGCCGCCAAATGATTAATGAGTCAAATCACGGAAAAGTTGCTTGGAGTTTCGCGTTTCGGATATTTTGTTATGTCTTAAAATTAAAAATCCTAATCACAAAAGATGTATGTTTTGATGTTCTTGAAACTTTTAAAGACCTGAGTCATGATGTATGCACGTGATTTGAGTTTTCTCCTAGTATACAAGCGACACTTTTTCTGAATTTTCCGTCTAAGGGTTTGCACGTTTCAATTTAACACGTGGAACCTCTAGGATGATTCATCTTTGCCACGTCATTGTAGGGAATGGTATTTCAGAGATATAACAAAGAGTCAACTTGCAAACCTATGAAACGATAAAATACTGAAAGATTAAATCTTGATTAATTAAATTAAACTAAGTCAAAGATAATTAATCATTTTCGTGTTTTGGGAATTGGGGGTTTAACATTCATCACATCCAAAAATCTCAAAACTAGAGTTCCCGAAAGCATTAAGTTTTAAACATGATTAATTAACATCTTAAAAGGAAATTAACAATGTAAATTAATATTTCGCGCATTTCACTTTTGGGATATTTCAGTTTTGTTCCATCCAAAGCTCACAATCATGAATTGTCGATATTTAGTAACACTTGTTATGTATCAACAGAAACGATTTCTAGCGTAGAGTGCATATCACCATATGTACTTTCCTCATTAAAGCCAATAAATTCATCATCCATAAAAACATGCTTGAATTAATGAAAACTGAGCGTAAATGAAATTGTTCTATTTTGAATTTCATTTTTACCTTCAATAAAGTAGTGAATGTTATTTAAGGAAAGCTTACACATTCTCCCCTGTAATAGGTATTCGCATTCTATTTTTGACATCATGGCACCCAGGAAAAAATTGAAGAATAATGACGATGCCGGTGAAGGTTCAAATCCGAACAAGGACATTCTATATGATACTACGCCACAAGCTATAGACTCAATTGGATCCTGGATGCAGATTTTCAAAACCTTGGAGCATGAAGTTATAAATTTCTCAACTCATCCTGGAGATGGAATGAACGTCATTCACAAAAATAAACTTAGAATTATAGCAGAATATGAGCTTCATAAAATAGCTGCGTGGCCAAGGCTCATGCCATATAATGACATGATAAGTTGGGGTCTGGAAAATACCAATCTGTAGACTAGGAGCATCATCAATCACCAAAAGGTCAATTTTGGCTCTTTCAGGCCGGAACACCTCCAAGTAATGTACAAGCTATCCCATAATCCAAAATATATTTATAATGTTACATTCATGATAGAGTTTGAACAAAAAGAATGTGTGCAATTTGACCAAAGCTACCCAGATATAATTAAATCCTGGTGGGGAAATCCAATGAAATTTAGAGATGACCCCCATTGTGTTTATTCCACTGCATCATTAAATGAGCATATGATCTATGTAGCCATGATTTTATGTATACTATTCGAAAATAAAATCCCTACTCATTTCCCAGTGGAATGGGTATCAATCATGCATGAAGTAGCCGAGGGTTACACTTTAGACTAGGCTAAGATGTTGTCTGATAACCTAGCCAAGGAAACTACTGAGTATCAAATGGAGAAGTCAAAAGGTCAACTTGCCCCATTTTATATGTTTGTGTATGTCATGGATGCCATCTATTTTATGACTCCATTTCCATTGATGAATTGGTGCTGGAACCCAACTAGGGCAGAACCTATCCATTTTTATCATTCCAAACTATGGGAGGAAAAGGCCAAAGATTTCTTTTTTAAAATCTATTGTAATGTAGTGATTCTCATTCATCAAACATTATATGGTCATACACCTCCTCAGATTTCAAATCAAATTATGGGAAATCTTAAAAAACTTGCAGATTGGTTCATTGAAGAAAATTTCTCCTATATCAGGGTTTTTGGATGTTTGGTTCCCCCTCATGCTTTCCCAAAAAAATTTCCTAACAAAATGGTGTGCAGAGAAGTGGCTTACCAAACGGTAATAGGAGGCATTGGCAAAGAGCTTAAATCATCTCAGAAGAAATTTTGACCATCTTTCCCTCTACAGGTTGAAAGGTTTTCCTTGTTGGATTTTGGCCATTCCAAAGTAGAGGTTGCAGCTTTGGAGGATGTCAAATTGGTCAACATTGAATTCAAAAGACATGATCCATAAAAGATCGTAGAGAATCACCTAGCTCAATGTAATATGAAAATATATATGCATGAAGACTCCCATATGATGATATATTCATAGGAATCAGAGCTTATGAGGAGGGACTAGGCAAAGTTTAGACGTTATCCCCTGACCAACAAGCCAGTTTCTTCACTTTCCAAAGAAACAAATGGAATAGTTTTCCCAAGATACTATAGGGAGAGTTGATAACCACCTCTCTGGTGCAGGGATCCATACCTCTAGATTTTGAACCAGAGTCTTCTGGTAAACAAACTACTGAGGAAATTCCAAAGAATCTCAAAGTGTCTACACAGGAATTAGAAGCCTCGTGGGAAGTATCTCTAGGGCCGAAGACAAAGGGTGAATCTGAAACACTTCTGAAACAGAAACAAATGGTACCTCCTTTATCACCAGTTACCCCTAATGATACCTCACAAACAATAGAGGGAAAGAAATTCACAAAGATAGGTAGTCCTATTGAAGCACTAACCCCTTTGCAGTCAAGTTTTGGAACTCCTGGTTCTGAATTTATTTTTGCAAGTGATCTTATCCCGATCCCTCTTGAAGAGATGCATGGTTTGAACTTTTTTTTTAGAAAGAAAAGGACGGCTATAGTCAGGAGATAATCGCAGCAGAAAGAAGGGGTAGTAAGGAAAAGGATGATATTTGATGGACATAACTTGGATGATTTAGAGCTTGCCAAGGAAATGGATGGTTCATTAGGCACCTTCGCTATGGCCAATCAGTGGCCGATCAAAAATATGGTAGATAAATTGAAGCAGAAGGAGCTACTAATAGGTCAGTTGCAAAATCAAATAAGTATTGTAGAAAAGAGTGTCAGAAGCGAAATCAAAAAATGTCTTGAACATGCTAGAGCTAGTGATAGACAAGAAATTCAGCTTCTCAAGTCCAATCTTGAGGAGATGCACAATAGTTCACAAGTGAGCGAAGAATAGGCCATTCAACAAAGTGAATTGGTGAAGCAATTACAGGCTAAGGTGAACTTGACGGAGAACATGGTTATAGATATAACCATTTTCCAAACACAAGCACTGGAGTTATGTAATAAAATGGAGGCAACTCAACACAACCTTCTCACCAAGGTGGAAATTACCCAAAACCATTTTTGGGTGGCGAACCAATTATTGGATAACATTTGTTTTAGAGAGACAGAAGCTACTGCAACTCGATCTAATTTTCAAGAAGTGGTTGTGTCATCAGCTAGAGAAGAAATTTATGTAATTCCCAGATTGTCTGTTGTAGAGCGGGTCAGAGGTGACATAATATTGAAAACATGGGAGGCCAATATAGCCGAGAGTAAAAAATCAGATAAGGAAATCAAAGATGCTTGGTAAGAGGTTTTTCATTCACTAAATAAAGAATCACTAGGCCTCGAAAAGGATGATTGTTCTAAAGTACTGGGACAAATCAACATTGTAAATAATCAACTTGACATCAAAGCAAGCTTATAAGAAGATCAAGCTAAAATTTCACAGCTAAAGTAGGTCGACATCACTCATATAGACAGATGGATGGTGAAGCCTAATATGTGAATATAGTCAATGACTTCTGAAGAAAAAAGGATGGAAGACAAGATGCCGCAATTACAAAAGAAGTTGTATATTTTTGGGGCAAAAGATGTGACAGAACCTTCCAGACTAGTAGCACAATTTGTAGGCAGGTGTGTTGAATGTATTGAGCGAGGAAAATGGAGTACCTAAAAGAACCAATGAGGTAACATGTACATATCCACCTCTTTCGGCATGAAAAAGAGACAGAGGAGAACTAAGCGAAGAGTTCCAAGGTTTTCATTTTGTAACTGTAACTTCTTAGGTATAACGAGAATTCCAACCACCTAGGGTTGAGAATCATTTTATATAAATACATTTTCAAAAGAATGAGCAAGGGTCGCTTCTTTCCGGATGTAATTGAGAAAACTCTCCTCATTGAGGATTAATACAAGTGTAGACCAGAGATTCCACATTTCGTCCAGTTTGAGTTATGTGTCCTTCTATCTTTCCACATTTCAACATCTTTTTATGCATTTCCTTGATGAATGCCTGATCACAATTTAGTACAACATCTACTGTGATTACATTTCTTTAGTTATCTGATAGTGAACAACTTTTCCTCTATATTTACTGTTAGTAAATACAAGAAATGTGAGTTAACTAGATTGCTATATTTTATGCTTTATTTATCGTTATATGATCTATTTTCTTCTTCGTTCACAATGTAAGATTATTCTATAACTGATTCCTTTCTTTTTCTAACAGCTTTATGTTTTTCTCTCATTACATTCAATACTTTTAATTTTAACTCAAACAGGAAAGACAACCTCTGAGTTGTTACACTGTTAATTTAATTTAAGGAGTTTTTATCACATAACTGAGGTAGAAAAAGAAAACATTAAAATTTTCCTTATTTCTTGATGCCTGACATTATACTTTGAGCCTTAAGTATAAGCTCGGGGACAACATCCTTTTGGTGCCACTACCGGGGATGGAGAATAGAAGTTATTTTTTCCTAGGAGAACAACATTGGTAAGTTTCTCTCTTTAATAGTGAACAAATATTGAATACATTATAAGGCTAATTTTTATCTTTCACTTGGCGACTCCACAACTAATAAATTGGCATTTAGTCGGAAGAATACTAGAAAGAATCCAGACGATAATCAGACTTTGCCTGTATCTGACCCTGAAAAACATTTGAAACCAAGGGGATACCTTAAACAAACTATTGCATCAACAAGGAAGGTTTATCATCCCAAATCCACACAGTTTAATACTAGGGTTTTACTTGAGCAGTTAAATTCGCAAGAAGGTCCCACCCAAGTCTATTTCAGAGAAACATCTACTGATAGAATCGAATCCATAACCCTAAAACCTGAGTTGGTTTCACCCGAGATTAAAGCTGAGACTATTTCAACTGTCTCTTTTACCAATAAAGGTAAAAAATCCATCTCAGTACCTGCTTCAATTGACATTTCATCATTTCCCAAAGTCAAGCTTCCAACCTCTCGAAGTTTTGAAGAATATATCTTATACCCTAACTCGACTCCTGTTGGTTCTCTCGTGTATACATCCTATAAATCCAAAGAAACTAGTCCTCATTTCACCGTTCCCTCTTTTTCATATTTCCTATCCCCTGACGGTCAGTTTCCTGAAACTTTTTCGCTTCATCCAGATGTGGTTGAAAGGTCACTACACATCCTTGAAAATCTTCTCTATAATCTCCAAGTTTCATCCCCTATATTATCAATGGTTGGTGCCGGAGGAGGTGGTGGAGGTATAGGAGGACATGCTGGAGGAGGAGGAGGAGGAGATCAAGGACCACCCCCACCTCCTAGATTTTTTTATAAAGTAGTTGCTAGGTATGCTCCTTTGGTCCTCCCAGTTCCCCTCCATTATTTTCTTGAAAACTATATGAAAAACCTGCCAAATTTCATCGGAGAGGGAGATTTAACCATGACTGAGCACATTAATATCTTCGATCAATTCGTTGATATCCTTGGCCTTGAGCATGAGGATGTTTATTCAAGACTCCTTGTTCAAAATTTCAAAGGACAGGTGAGAACCTGGTTCTGAGGACTGCCAACAGATTCCATAGGATCATATGACGAGTTAGAAAGTGCCTTTCTTAGACAATGGGGAGAGAGAATAGATCACCTTTGTTATCTAATCGAGTTTGGAGCTTTAAGAAAGAAAAATTCATAAAGAGTTATCGAATTCAGTCAAATATTTAATAAATTATATAACAAGATTCCAACTAAGGTTAAACCTTCCCAACCTACAACAAAGGTAACTTTTGTCAAGGCTTTCGAGCCTGATTTTTCTCTATTGTTGAGGGAAAGGAGATCTATCCACCTCACTAAAATGAAAGATGATGTTGTAGAAATTGAGTCAAATGTTATGGCATCAGGGAAGTTAAAAGCTAAATTCGAAATGGTAAATAAAGAAATTAGATGATACAAAGAACAAGCTAGACCCTTCGGATCTGGGAGGTCCTCGAAAGATAAGATGGATTACATGGCTAAAATAATCAAAGAATTGTCAAATAAAATCTCGAAAATGGAATTGGACCAATCTAAGAATGAGCAGTTCCCTAGAAAATATTTCAGAAGGAATCCTAACCCTCAAATGCAACAAAGACAAATCAAGAACGAAGATCAAAAGATTCAGGCCCCCTTTAAGAATGAAAATTTTATAGGAGGAGAAGACATGCGAAACTTCGAGGAGTTAGAGGAAGATATGAATAAGCTTGGCGATGATTGTCAAGAACTTTATTTGACGAGACAAGATTATGAAAAGTCTCTAAATGTAGAATATTGGTCTAATAATGATGAGAGTATAAATATTACAGAAGATTCTTCTTATCAAGAAATCATCGATAATATAATGGTTGAGCTCCAACAAAAGTATAATCTAAGGCCTAGGGATAGAAATATCACAACTACCCAACCGAAGAAAATATTTTCGAGAAGTACAGAGAATGAGGCAGCTAAACCAGCAGCTGAAACACAGAATGCCAAAACAAAAGTAGTTGAAACATAGATTGTCAAAAAAAAACAACTGAAACAAAAGCAACACAAACTAATAAATTAGAAAAAAGGGAGATAGAAATCCAAACCAGAGAAGTCGATAAGACAACGGGAAATTTCAATCTAGAGAATGAGATTAATAATATCAAGATCCCTGTACCTCTGGTTGAATTGACAAAAAAACCTACATACAGAAAGAAAATTGCCAAAATGATAAATTTTTCAGATATTGAAAGTCAGGTCGATGTTATAAATTTAGAAGATGATAAATCGAATATAATTTTTGGTCCACATTTTGAAGGTGCCAGAGATATTATCGCTCCTTTATACATTTCGTTAACTATGCATGATCATCTGCTCCATAATTTCATGTTGGATTTTGGAGCTTCCCACAATGTGATTCCCAAAGGTATTATGGATAGAATTGGTCTTGAAATAACTCGACCATACGGAGATCTGTATTCTTTTGATTTGAGAAAAGTTAAATGTATGGGTACGATTAAATATTTATGGTTAATCTTGCACAAATTCCCGTAAAAGGTGTTTTGATGGATGTGGTTGTTGTTGATATACCTCCAAAGTATGGCATGTTTTTATCCACATATTGGGGTGCCAAACTTGGAGGATCCCTTCAACTCTGCATGACATACGCTACAATCATGATCTCCGGCAGACAGTTCACCCGCCTGTACAAAGAAACAAGGTTGCATATACAGTAAGTGATCTGCTGAATCTGAATAATTACCTTGTTTATGTCATGGATTAGGATTTAGGAAACTGTATTTATCAATTGATGATGATTTAGGTGAATGTATAGAAAAAAATTGTATAGAAAAAGAAAAAATAGAAAAAAAAAATAAAGATGTATATAGTAGTGGAGATTGGAAAATGTATTTCGATGGTGCTTCATCTTGTGAAGGAGTAGGAGATGGAGTGTTATTTGTGGCACCTGGAGACAATTTTATTATCCCTTTATCTTATAGGTTACATTGGTACATCGATTACACCAATAATGTATGCGAATACGAAGCCTTGGTCTTAGGATTAGAGGCTGCCAGGAAGTTGAAAACTACAAACTTGGAAGTCTATGGTGATGCGGAATTGATTATAAAACAGATAGATTGTCAGTACCAGGCTAAACACCCAAGATTGAGGTCTTACATAAATTGTGCCTGGGATCTGATTGAATTTTTTTTCTCATCGGTTAATGTTCACTACATCCCCAGAACAGAAAAACATTGGGAAGATTCATTGGCCAAAGCAACCTCAATGTTTGTACCTCCTACCATTTTCAAAATGAAGTATCATATAGAAATGATGACCTAGATTTTATGAGAAGAATGAAATGACTACAGATTATTAGCAGGTTATTAACAAAAAATAATAGAGATACAGTAAAATTGGTTTTGTATTCAATAAGGAAATAAGTTGAAACTGTAAAATGCAGCGAAAACAAGCTTGCTGAAATGGTGGTGGCATATCTCTGAGAAGAGATATGACGGTTGCACTCATTCGCAAGAATATGATTATAATGAGGCTTTGATGGAATTTTTACAATAAACAAGAATACCAAAAACCCTAGACATCCAAAAACCAAACCCTAGGAGATGAAGTGCCAAAAGTCATGTAGGCCCCGTTTGGGTAAGTTAGTACATCAACTTCCTGGGGTCATAACTTTTGCATATGATCTTCGGTTTAGGTGTATGATACCCCATTGTAAAGGTATCATCAATGAGATTCATTTTGGAGGGATCAAACATGCCATCATCTATCATTGAGAATATCTATCTCGAAAAACCTTCATTTAGGCCCTCAAAATGCCCCCAGAAGTTAAAACTATTTTGAGCCAGTTGGAAAAGGTGGGTGGCCACTGATATCCACCTGGATCAATCCTCCCTCCTTAGGAAGAAATGGTCTCCATTGCATTGAGTTCCCCCATCAGATGAGGAAATTTCTGTTGAATTTTGCCCCGAGTGAGCCACTTGCCTTGGTGCAGGAGCTGCCCTGCTGTGATGACTCGATAAAGATGGATCATCTGTTGTCGAGTGACCTTGATCTGTGTGTCCACAATATGATCACAGGATTCCTATTTCATGCAGCCAGATTTGAGCTCTGTTGGTGTCAGCTGCTCTGCTACGTTTGAGGTGTCCAATAATGGTGGGAAATAAGGGAGAAGGAGTTCCACGTTGAACACTGGGTGCAAGGCAAGGAAAGGAGGAATGTTGAGCTCAAAAGAATTATATCCCATAGCCTTGGTGATGGTGTACGACCCATAACATAGTGGGTGAAGATTCTGATGGGGTCCTATAAGGCATTATTTCTGCAAGTGAAACCAAACTTTTTCTCCCACCTGAAACTTATGTGGCAGCCGATGTTGATCATGGTGTTGCTTGTACTTGTCATTAGACTTATGTAGGATATCCTGAACCTCTTGGAAGATGTGATGGATCCACTCAATGAACCGAGTGGATTTTTGAGCTTTAGTTGGAGCAGGAGATGAGTTGATCGAGGTGATCGCAAGGGGAAGTGCAAGATCTATGGGACCCAATTGTTGGAATCCGAACCCCACCTAAAAGGGGATGTGGTCGGTTGATCTATGCAAGGCTCAGTTGTAGCTACGTTGGACATAGGGAAGGCTCTTGTCCCATGTGTGAGGGTGATTTTAATTATACATGCAAAGGATATGCACAATCATTCAATTGACGACCTTGTTTTGGCCATCTATCTGGGCATGGAAGGTCAAGGATTTGGTGATCTTGGTGTCTAGCAGTGACTAGAGGCTTGACCAGAATGTGCTCAGAAATCGACTATCTCGATATGAGACAATGGTTTGTAGGATTCCAAAATTTACCCAGACTCGTTCAAAGAAGAGCTTGGTAGTGGTCTCTATTGTGATGTTCTTCTTCCAGGAAACCAAAACCACCATCTTAGAAAATCGATCAACAACCACAAAAACACAGTCATTTCCCCGCTTGGTCTATTAGTCATTCCCATGGCCTATCAGGAGTAGGAAGAGGGGTGTACAGGTCCTGTTTCTTAGTGGTCGGTTTGGAAATAGCACAGGATGTGCAGGACCTGATATACTTGGTGACCTCCTGTCGAAGTTTCAGCCAATAGAAATTTTTTTGTAGCATCACCACTATTTTTACGACACCTAAGTGTCCTGCCAATCGACTGTAGTGGGCTTCCCAGATCAGATTCACTCACTCGCTTGATGGAACATAGATATGGCCTAGACGACACAACAACCCATCCTGAAGATGGAAATTATTGACAACTTTGTTTGCACCCAACATTTGGTAGGTGGTGGCGAAGTCTGGGTTTGTCTCATAGAGTTGGGGCCATCCAGAGGTCTCATGGCCACAGGAGTCTAGCACCATGGTGAGTGTCACAACTGGTGGTCTATTGAGGCAATCAACGACATGATTGGTGCTTCTTGTGTTATACTTTATGTTGAGGTGTAATTGATGCAAGTATGTGGACCACTTTTGATGGTGATCATTCTGCCATTTTCCTTGTGTCTGCATGAACTGTAGTGGATTATGATCAGTGTGGATGACTTTCTCCTTCCCAAGAATGTAATGTCTCCACTGGAAATAGTCTTGCACAATGGAGTACATTTCTTTATCTTAATAAGGGTACTTAGATACAACATCTAATAGTGTCTCACTATGATAGGCCACGGGGTGGTCATGCTGAGTGAGAACAGCGACCACCTGTTATAACCCTAATTTTCACCATACATGCTTACCTAGCATCAGGCCATCTCAGATCCCTTCTTTGCCAAAGCACTACTGAACAACTCTTTAAAAAAACTCATTTATAAGGGCTCACGCACCCTAATCCATTACTAAACGCGTGTACATGTTAGCTGACCTAAAACATCCCACATGGGCCTACAAAAGAATGAAAAAAAGAAAGTTGCCGACGAAACACGCA
Organism: Picea mariana; assembly: GCA_032191745.1. Taxonomy (NCBI): domain Eukaryota; kingdom Viridiplantae; phylum Streptophyta; class Pinopsida; order Pinales; family Pinaceae; genus Picea; species Picea mariana. Next base: position 5,187 of record JASDQU010587269.1, on the reverse strand, counting down.
GCTTTGGGTGAGTTAACTGAAACTGCTAGCCATGCATGGCTGAGGGTTCGTCCAAATACCTAGCTTCTTCTAGCCTATAAAAGAAGGGTTAGGGGTCCCATTTGGAAGAGGAGAATAATAGTAAAGAAACTCTGCCCAATTATACATTCCCATTGTTCCAACCCTTTAGTCATCCTTGTGCAAAGAGAGATACAAAGCAAAGAAGTTGGAGGACATTTGAAGAGGAACCCAGGATCAGGTTTGTGGAGTAGTGTTTGGTCTCAACATTGTAAGTTGATTCATTAAAGTTAATAATAAAGAATCCTACTTTCTACTGTCGTGCCAGACTTAATCCCCATTTCTTTCAATCAAATACATGGTTAAATGAACATACCTTGTTCCGAACATTCGATGTCGATCCGTCTTCACGCTTGATCACTTGCTAGCAGCTATCCTCCTCCTAAACAAGAGTTAGATCCACCTCTAGAGATTATTTGGGCTCAAGGTTCTCTCGCTAACACTAATTTGTTAGACTTAGTCTTGCCCTATAACGAAGCAATAATTGAAGCAATGACTAGTCCAGACAAACCCTGGGATGATCTGTTATAACCCTAATTTGGACCATACATGCTTACCTGGCATTAGGCCATCTCAGATCCCTTATTTTCCAAAGAACTGTTGAACAACTCTTTAAAAAACCTCTTTTATAAGGGCCCACACACCCTAATCCATTACTGAACATGTGTACACACTAGCTGACCTAAAACAACCCGCGTGGACCTACAAAAGAACGAAAAAAGGAAAGTTGTAAATGGAACACACAACTTTAGGTGAGTTAACTGAAACTCCCGACCATGCATGGATGAGGGTTCGTCCAAATACCTAGCTTCTTCTAGCCTATAAAAGAAGGGTTAGGGGTCCCATTTGGAAGAGGAGAATAACAGTAAAGAAACTCTGCCCAATTATACATTCCCATTGTCCCAACCCTTTAGCCATCCTTGTGCAAAGAGAGATACAAATCAAAGAAGTTGGAGGACATTTGAAGAGGAGCCCGGGATTAGGTTTGCATAGAAGTGGCCAGTCTCGACATTGTAAGTTGATTCATTAAAGTTAATAATAAAGAAATGCTTTTCCCGTCCCACTATATGAGTTCTTCATAGTTTAGTGAATATATGTTTGAATCTCTAACCCATTAATTTGTAGAACAAATGCATGTAGAGTTTGTTGTGTGTTTTGTACATAGTTAAGTCTTGGGAGGATAGTTGTTAGCAAGCGATCAAGCATGAAGAAGGATCGACATTGAACGTTCGGAACAAGGTATGTTCGTTTAACCATGTATTTTCTTGAAAGAAATGGGGATTAAGTCTGGGATGATGGTAGAAAGTAGGATTCTTTCGGTCTTATTTTCATACATGATATAACCCTAAATGCTAGTCCGTAGGGGGAATTTCCCACCACAACAGGATTGGAGACCATACTGGGGAAGTCTCTAGGGTTCCTGGGAATATTTTTGGGTAGTTTTAAAAGACTAGTTTTCTTTCCTATTTTTTGAAGTTTCTGCAAAGTCTAAGCTAACAGAGAGTATGGTCTTCCATACCA
>JASDQU010587267.1:49473-68013 GCA_032191745.1 Picea mariana | reverse complement strand
ATACATACATACACACACACACACACACACACACACACACACACACACACACATATATATAACATGCATATTTGACGAATTTAAATCAAATAACACAGAGTTACTGTTTCCATACAGACTCAATTGGAATTAACTGTAATTCGTACATGTAACAGAATACATGATAAAATTCAAGAATCATAGACATACATAACATATATAATTAAGCACGGAAATGATACTTATATTTTAACCGGAGTAAAACCACCAACTGCGTACAGACCTTCCACGAACCTCCCAGCCTTAGACCATGCTGCTTATCATGCTCAGCAGTGGGTCACCCCCGAGTTGGGACTAAGATCCACCTAGGGAAAGGGAATCCTAGACTAGGTTGAGGTGACAAGAAACTGCACAGTGCAATTGGAAGGATTCTCTCCAGGAGCCTTCTTACGCCCACTACTCACGGACTCTCATTCCCCACATGCCTGTTCCACCCTTGGAATATGTACCTTCACTATTCCACAGTCCATCGACTGCTCCACTTTCCTTTTCAGGGTCTCGACAACAGGTCGGATCAATAATTCTCAGAGCTTCGTAGCTGGTGCTGGACTCTCTCTAGGATAAAATCACTTCCTAACAACTCTCTCACCCGAGGAGAGTTGCTCGCAGGCTTGACAACCCGCCTCTTCAACCACGGGCCTGACAACCCGCCTCTTCAACCACGCTTCCACTCAGTTCCAGTAAAAATGAGGACAACAACAACGGTTCAATAGGGCTCAAGAAAAAGGCAGTAACCCAAAAACAGTTAAGGTACGAACTCGATTTTGGCTCGTGCAGACATGCTAGTTTCACAGGATAACACAGGTCGGATTTCCCCCAGTGAGTGGTTTCTCAGAAGTGCGTGGGTATGCAAAGGTTGATCGCAGAGGCAAAACGAGTTAGACGAAGGACGAAAGAATGGGGAGTGCACCCCCAACAGGAGTTGACTCTTCAGTTTTAACTACATGTGCCCAGGTCGACACCTGTCTTCCTGGAGCTGCATGCACTCCATTTAGCATTCGTTCCCTTTCCTAGAACTCGGGATAATACATATCCCTTTAATCATATTTTGGAATAATAATAAATTATTATTACTCTCTTAGGCTTAAGCCCTTAGGCTTAGCCCCTCTTGTCAACCTCTCAGCCCTCTCTCCCTTACCCAACCTAGTGGAAGCCTAGTCCCCCATCACTTTTTCTTCGTGGTCGGTCTACACGCAGCGATGTTTTTTATATTATTGATATGGATAGTTACATGTACAAAAACATGCTCCTAGCCTTTAACACCTAAGCTATTCGACCTAATAATACATAGGCTTATCATATTATAATTTCTCAGCTCACCAGCCTACAAACATGTTTACAATTCATAAATACAATTGGGGCTCGTCCTTGGGGATATTATAGAATAAGCTGATAATTTTGTCGATTTCCTTCCATTCATGTAAACTTGCCCTTATCATAATGAGTACATCATCCACAAACAATAGATGAAGAATTTTTATCAGTCTAAAAACTTTTATACCTGTAAGATTGTCTTCCCCAATGCTATTTTTCAGTAATAAACAGAGGCCTTCCATCACCAGGATAAAAAGCAATGGTGATAATGGACATCCTCGACGTAAACCCCTGCCACTTCTGAAGAAGTCTGTGGCCTCACCATTAAGTAACACTACAAAGGAAGAGGATGTAACACAATACATGATCCAATTTGTCATCTGGATCCCAAAACCCACCTTTAGTAGGATCAATCTTAAATGATCCCAGTCAATACAGTCATAAGCTTTTCTTAAGTCCATATTTAAAACAAGGGATTTTAATTTTTTCTTTTTTATGGTGTGGAGGCTCTCATGAGTTGCTCCAATAGCATGAGGCTCTCATGAGCTATGCCAATAGCATCTTGAATTTGCCTTCCTTTTAAAAAACCCAATTGTTCATCGAAGAGTGATCTAGAAAGAAAAGGTTTAATCTGATTGGCAATGATTTTTGATATCACTTTGTAACACAGATTGCACAGTGATATTGGCGAAAATTGTCAAATTTAGTTGGTTTGTTTGCCTTCGGAATCAAGTTCAAGAAGGTTGAATTTAAACCTCCCACGATAGATCCTAACCTTCTTGACTCCTCCACCATTTCGAGGAGATCCTCCCCTACTAAATCAAAGAAGAAAGTAAAAAATTCAGCCGTCCGACCCTGGACTTTTATCCTTTTTAAAGTGAAATAGAACAGATTTTAACTCCTCCAAAGAAACAGGATTATACAAAGAGCATGACTCCTCATCATTTAACATTTGGGGAAAGAGTTCATTTATCTTGATTTGTTCAGTAGTATTCGGTATGAGCAGAGCCTTGTAGAAATTTTTGAAATATAGGATCGTTGCTTCCTTTAATGCATCATGTTCAGTTATCTTAACTCCATTTCCATCGGTGATCTCCCATACATGTTTCCAGACTCTATTGTGGATAGAAAAATTGTAAAAACACTTAGTATTATTGTCCCCACTTGCCATCCATATAGCCCTACTGCGTAGTCTCCATTGTTCTTCAACTTCTCTTATTATATTGTTCCTTCCTAATTCCATCTGTCTGAGGGACAATTTCGCTTCATTATTTGTAGAATCACCAACCAACAATAATATTGAATCCTTAATATCTGATTCGAGAGCCAACAACTTTGCTTTTCTTCTGGCCAAGTTCTCTTTATACCAAAATTTTGTTTGGGATTTTAACACTTTTAATTTCCAAACGATCATGTTTTGTTTTCCACCTTCGAAAAGGAAGACGGGGTCTTTCCATATATTAAAGACTAAATCCACAAAATCATGATCATTAAGCCAATGAGCATTAAGTTTAAAAGGATAGGCCTTATAAACGGGAAGTAAATCCATTTGTAATAAAACTGGTGCATGGTATGAGATAAAAGTAAAATCTACCCAGGACCTATAAAGGCCAACAACAGTTAATAAACCTTTAGAAACAAGAACTCTGTCTAATGTCCTTGCAATCACCTCCTTACTAGTATGCCTGTTCCTCCCGGTAGGAACCAATTTAGTCAACTTGATGTCTATCAAAATTTTGGATGAAAATAGCTCTTTGTAATATTAATCTGTAGTTCCAGGCTTGGAGGTTCCTCCCCAGACCTCGTCTGCAGAAAAAATGATATTCAAGTCCCCAACAATGATCAAATTTTTTATAGACAAAATACCAATGTCTTCCACCGACTTCCAGAAAAGTTTCTAATACGTGCACGGGCCATATATATTGAGCAAAGCTATCTTCCAGTTGTTTGTATTACACCTGCCTGTTAACATAATACCACCAATAGTAAGATATGGAGCCAAATTCTATAAATTAGGATCCCAAGAGACTAACAGTCCCCCCGATGTACCCACAGAATTAACTGCACTCGAAACTCAGGAGGGGCACAAAAGGTGAATGAAATCTCTTTATTTTTGAGCATTTACCAAAGTTTCCTGAAGAAAAATGATTTCAGGACAAGTGTGATCCAATAGACGTCGAACTGAGGTTGATTTGAGGGTGCCTCCAATCCCTCTTACATTTAAGGATAGTAATAACATCACTTAGCCCTCGCCAGGGATTTCATCACTCTAAGAGCCCCACTGTCAGTGGAGGAAGGAATAAAATCATCGGTTTGTGGAGTTTTTTGTGCCAACTTTTTTTGGGTACTTCATGTCTTAATGGGAGAGAGTTCTATGCCTAGGCCCCTAGAGCAAGTGAATTCTTTCCTAGACCCCTCTAGCTGAGCCTTAGAAGTAGTTTCCTCCGAGTTTGACGAGGGGACATGAATATCCTTTCTCAAATAGGTAGGCAGTTTGATAGAAGCATTTTTATCTTGAATGAAGGGAATCGGTGAATCAAGTACTGCATTGAGAGAGGACTCATCCTCCTCAGGTTCTCTGAACCCAGGCTCCATCACAGTGTCTAACATCGCTGGTGGGGAGAAGGAAGGGTTTGTTTCTGGTTCCCGAGAGCTAACCAGCTGAGGTAAGGACATCTGAGGTGACTCTATAGGAGTGTCTGATGGTAAACCAGGAGTAACAGACAGAAGTTGTTCAGAAAATGAGGAAGGGGGAGTAACCACATCATGTGGTAAAGCCGAAGTCACCACAGCTGGAATATTTTTTCCAAAGCCCCCTTTGAAATGCCCCTTATCTAATGACGTAGATAAATGTAGCCAACGAGAGTTTTCCAAAGCGTCCCTTTCCCAGAGTGTTAAAGATGAGAATAAAGAAAGACAAAAAAACTTTAATTTACATGTAAGAGAAGTCACCATTTCCTCTTGATTCCCTGGCTCTGTTCCATAGTGAAGTGGTTCACAGTTGAAGGAGTCCACTTCATTCACATAATCGGGGGGATCTTGTTGTAAAAGAGTGTCTTCCGACTTCTCTTCCGGCACCTTACCAATGCATTCATGATGAAGATGGTCGGTACCTCGATACCAGCTGCACCGGAATGGAATTCCCAGGTATTCCAACCGTTGAGTGATATGACGTCCATGCCATTCAATATCCAGAACCTCTGGTAACCTTCCATGGATATCAACTTCCACTAAAATCCTCCCCACTTTCCTAGCATAGTTTTCCAAAGTCAGATAATCCAGAGTGATAAACCTCCCCAAAGCATCTCCAATCGCCCTCAGAGCACCTTCATTCCATAGATGCATAGGCAAACCCGACAATAGAACCCACAAATGATGAAGCTGAAAATGCTCTGTCATCGGGTCAAAAGCCACTCGCCACCGTTTCAGCATAAGGCTGCTGCCCCCAAGAACCCATAATTTGTTCAACAATAATGAAGCACCTTTCAGAGTTTTGTAGATAAAACCCATCCAACCCTTCGTAAGGTAGAGAATCTCGGGAGCATAACCAAGTAAGGGAATCCAATTTTTAAAAATCCAGTTAGGGACATGACTATTAGCCAAATAGGAATATGATCATCTATCTACCAAGCCACAGAGGGCCAGCCTGCAGGGCTCTTCGAGGTCTACATCTGAACCCAACACCATCCTCCAAACTCTCTTGTTTTCATTCCACACCTGCCTTCAGACACCAGTCGGGTAAGTGGGTTTGTGGGATTTCCAAAGTCTATCCGACGAACCATCCCCCTTTTAACCTAGATTTGGAGCAAATACAATCTTTGCCACCCTCAAAGGATGTTTTTCTCTTGCAACTACAGGGGAAACAAAGCAATGAGTTTGAGTGGAGAACGTCATTTGGTTCGAAGTAATGCCAGGATGAGTGGTATAAAACAGAGCGTTAATGCCTGGACCATGCGACCGTTTAAGTGATGTGTGGTTTAATGAGCCAGGTACTGCACCCAATGAATCAGTCTTGGTGAAAAGACCTCCCCAATGCCACTCTACCTCGTCCTCTGCACTCATTAGTGCCATGACACCTGCGATTAAGTCAACACCGACTACCGGTTCCGTAAAACCAGCCATGTTCTGCAACCAGTTAAGGTGTACCTAAACTTGGTTGTACATGTCTTTTAAGATTTTGATATTTATTGATAGATTAACCATTTGAGGTTGCTTACTAATATTGATAGATGGTATGATTAAATTGAATTCTTAAAATTTATTATAATTTAGTTATTAATTCATATTGAGAATATTTTATATTTATTAAAATTATGTTGACTTAAATAATTTATTGGTGATTTATAAAGAATTAAATTTTCAATTTTTTTAAAGTTAAAGAAGATGCGTTCTTAGCCAATCAAAAGTAGTTTTAAGTCTTACTAGAAAATCGTAAAGGTATTTCAACCTAGAAACTATATATGCAAAAAAACTAGTATAAAGTACTATCGTGGTTGAGACTAAATAATGGGGTCATGTGCTTTCAATCAACATTTAATCTTAATCTCATACATAAAACTAAATACTCTTTACCTTTGCATTTTAATCTCTTATCCAAGATGTTAGGTATATCAATACTTAAGTTCTCAATATCTTTATTTTAAATTCATAAAAAATTATAAAATATAAATTTATAAAAATGTGTATTATATTATATTTAAATTCATAAATATTTATAAATAATTAATTTTTCAAAATAAAAAATATAATATTTATTTTTTAATTTAAATTAATAAAATAAATAATAAAAAATAAATTTTTAATTAAAAATATATATAAAATAACTACAAAATATAATTAATATTAATATTTTAAAATAAATTTATATTAAAATATATAAAATAATATAGCCAAATAAATTTATACTCTTTACATTTTTAATATAAACTAAAATTAAACAATATAAACATTTTACATGGTGAATATCTAACATCATTCCCAAATATACATCTACATTATCATAAATATCAATGCTTATGAATAAATATTTTAAATTAATTATACTAATTCATTTACAAGTATGAATATCTAAAATCATTCCCAAATATACATTTACATTATTAGAAATATCAATGCTTGTGAATAAATATTTTAAATTAAGTAGTTATTCATTTACAAGTATGATGATATTATGGCATGTGCTATTTCTATTTTTTAAAGTAGCTAATAATCTTAGTAATAAAGGTTTTCGATTTATCTTTACAGTGTTTAAAATCAAAACTTAAGATAGAGTTTTTTAATAAATGTTGATGTGAAATAGATTTGTGATTTAGCACATTGATTTGTTATTTAGCATATTGTTAATTGGAATAGATCTACTTTAGGGTTCAAAGAAAACATAAATGAAGTTTTATTCGCAAATAAAGATGAGAAGTGTTATGAATAATGTATTAGATTCATGACTCGGATATCACAAAGAAAAGTAAGAAGCACATGTAGTAAAGAAGAAAATATAGAGGGGCATGTGATTACAGTAAAATTCGTGACCAAAGCATCATGAATGACAAAGGGTAGTTCTGGAACTAAACCAACACAAGACCCTATTGAATTTATAAGGGATCCCACCTTCACCAAACCAATCCCCATAATACAAGAAATGCAATCATCATGGGGCTACAAGAAATAATGACTCTTGACAATAAACTAAAAAACAACATGCACAATAGAAACATGCACAATAGAAACATGAAGGGAACTATTAAGAATAACAAGCAAACATACCAACTAGTGCAGAGAAAAACATAGAACAACAAAAACAAGAAAAGCAAGTTGAAGAAACACTAGATAAAGTAGCTCCAACACACCAAGGATCAACATAGTAGACAAAGAAAATCCAACAAGCTACATAATAGGTCGTTGAGTCAAGTAGTGGACTATGGGACAAAAGGAGAAAAGCAACAAGAAAACATATGAGGTGAAGGATAAAAAGGAGATATGGCGTTCGAGAATTTTCACCACCTTCAGATTCAAGGGAGAGATTCAAGAAAAAGTTGTATTAGCCTTTGACCCAGGAGATGCATTGGATGTAGAGATTCAAAACCTGTGCAAAACAGTGAGCAAGGAAAGAAATAAGAGATTAAGCCTCTTCACCAAGAAACTTAAAAAAATATGAGTTAAGGAATAGCTTGTATGGAAAATATGTAGAGAAAGGGCTGAAAGACAATTGGGCGTAATGATGGTCGAATCGCCAAGTGACCCAATCGATTGTTTAAAAGAGTTAGTCATTGAATTACTCAATAGACAAAAAAAATTACTTGCTGAAAACCTACAACTAAAAGCCAACTAGACTAGAGCAATCTTAGGAAAATAACATTAGAAATTTGGAAGAGTTAAAGAATAATTAGAGGAGGTAGCCTGAGCTATTACTTCAATAATTAACATTGTTGTCAGCAATTGGTTGACTTATTGTGCCAATATCTACAGGTCACTAAAGGTAACTCAAGCATTGATACAAGAGCTAGAAAGTTTGTGAAATACCAAAGTTGACCAAAGAAGTTGGGATAACTTGGTAGATTGTATCACGCAAGAGTGCAAGGTATAAGTAAAACTACAAGTGTAGTAGTAGGAGTGGTTTCAGGAAGGGAACAATGCATAGATGGAAGCCACCAGGGTGACTAGCCACATTTGGGATATGCATTGACAAGTATGCTACCTACAAGAAACCTGTAACCCTTATCATACTATAGTCTATAATGCACCAATCCATGAGAAGATGGATTTTTTGGAAGAAATGAGGAAGATAAATATAGTACCAAAGAAAACTATTAAATATTGGGAAGCTTTTGAAAAATGAGTTAAGTAGATTTCTCCCCACTTTCACGATGTGTGTAAAGATGTAATAAAGGAAACACAACTACATGCCTCAATATAGTTGCCTCTATATCCTATTCGACCAACATTTTCATTTTTCAACCCTAGCAATTTAGTAAACCATCCATCACCTATGATCTAGATTATTGAAATATACAGAGATATTTCAAAAAACACAGAGATACAATAATGCACACTTTTTATTAATGAGAGAAATGTACAGAAACTATAAAATTACAGAGTGAATGACTCGCTAGAGTAATGGAAGCTTAGCTCTAAGAAGAGATGTGATGGATACGCTCATTCTCAAGAAGATGATGATTAAAATGAGGTTCTAAAGGCCTTTTTAACATAAATAAAAACCAAAACTCTAACCCCGGAAGATGAAATGCCAAAAGGTTTGCGGGCCCCAATGGGGGTAATTGATACGTCAACTTCCCAATGACGTAACTTTTGTAGACGATCTATGTTTAGGGAATATGCTAGCTCGTTGGAAAGGTCTATCCAAGGATTACACATATTTCCATCACACTTTGGCTAAATCCTATAGTGTCACTGTGCCACACTGAAAAAATGCTATTTAGGGCCTCAAAATGACCCTAGAAGTTTAGGACTTGCAAAACTGCAAAAAATACTGCCAAGGTGGAAACCCCTGTTTTGAGCTAGTGGAATAGGTGGGTGGCCATCAATTTCCTCCTGGATCAACCTATTACACTGACTAACAACATTTAGATAGATATATTGGATATTTATCTTGATAATTGCGTGATCATTTATCTTGATGATAATTGCGTAAGAACCTCATCTTGGACAATGGAATCCAAAAGAACCTTGTGGCCCAGAACTTGGTCACATGCATGAACCTCCCCACCACTTCCCACCTGACCCCATATCGGCTTGGCTAGGTACAAAAGGAAGACACTCGTCTCGCTGTCTCCGAGTGTTGTGCAGTTACCTTTGCGATTGGCCATTTTCGGTATACTATGGTGTGTGATGTTTCTCCTCTTTATTGTGTCGATTTGTTACTTGGAATTCCCTACCAACAGGACTGACTCGCTATCTATCATGTTAAATCTCATCAATACCACTTGCAACATGAGGGGCACACCTATGTGCTTACATCTTTTTCTCCTAAATCCACTCATCCTATTAATAACCATGCGAGCGTTAATCAAGTCAGTATGAACCAAGGCATCTCTTTGTGCTTAGTTCGCCGCATTAACCCAGACAACTGAAATAACCCTGTATCTCCTGCCATGGATGCCCCACTCCAAGAATTTGTAAATGTCTTCACACAACACATGAAACTGCCCCTATCTCACTCTATTGAGCTCACGCTTGATCTAATTCCTGGTGCTTCTTTGCCTAACACCCTATGCTATCACATCACTCCCCAAGAGGCCGCTAAGATGGAACACCCAATTGGTCAACTTTTGAACTTAGGCCATATTCCACATTCATTGTCTCTATGTGCGTCCCCCATCTTTGTTATCTCAAACAACAATGATTTAGAATGACAACTAGTGACCTACTACCGTTCCCTTAATAAAGCCAATGTTAAAATGCGCTACCTCCTACCATGGATTGAGGAATTGCTGGACCACTTACAAGGGGATTATTCCTTCACATATATGGATTTTATAGTTGGCTACCATCAAGTTCGCATGAATGCAACAAGTCATTTGGATAATTGCATGATCATTTATCTTGATGATATCTTGGTCTTTAGTAATTCTTGGGTAGAAAATCTTCAGCAAAACCACAACATCCTTGAGCTACTGTGGGAACATACACTTCAGGTAAAGAAATCCTATGTGGTATACACATCAGTTCTACATTTGGGACTCATACTGGACACAACAGGGGGTCAATTAGATCCATCTTAGGTACAAGTTTTTGCACAATGGCCATTGCACTCTAATTCCCATGACCTTAAGATTTTTTTGCAAAAGGTTGGGCACTACTTCGCTCAGCTTCTGCTCACATTATACTCTACATAAGTTCTCAGTTTTCTAGATAGGAATCAACACTTTGATATTAAGAAGGATGCATTACATTTTTCCAGTGGGGTGGTACTTAAACAGGGAGGTCATTCGATGGAATTCTATTCATAGAACCTTGGTCCTTCTAGCTCGGCACATCACTGACAAGAATATTAGTTAGCTCAATGTTTTATTCATATGTTGACGCAACGCTATACTCAGGAAGCAATTTCCTTACGAGCAACCCAAGAGAGGCATGGCAAGAAGCGCACACCATTGTTCTTTCAGTTAGGAGATCATGTATGGCTCTTCCTGAACAAGTACCAATTCAAACACCAACATCATTTGCAACACAATTTCCCTCATTTGATGGTGGAAGCAGGGACACTTCCAGATCTAAATAGGGAGGAATTGGGCCACCAAGAAGTGCACCCCACTTCCTTTCCACTCAGAATGAGGGGGCACTCCATAATTAGTATTTTAGTTAGTGTTGTAGTTAGTTTCAAATATTTCTATTATAGACAATAGTTCGCTTCAACACTTTCAATTGCAAGCATTTAGTGCGCTTTTAGTAATTACTATTGTAAGCATTTAGTTAGTTGCTGCAACTTCTATTGTAATCATCGAATAACGAGAAGGAAAAAATTGATTTTCTTATAGAAGACGCTCCTCTCTCACTCAAGAAAACATGATGGCTATTTTATGTTCTAATTGTTCTTCTCCATTTTCATGTATATTATATTTTCTCTGCTCCACGCTATCTAATTTATGTTCTTCATTGCGCATTTAGTTTTCTGTGTGTTTTTCAGATCTGAATTGTAGATTACTTATTGCCAAGACCCATCTTTTGTCCTTTTTTTTCCCTATGTTTCACTTGCAGGGGGGTGTTAGTAGATAGTTGTAAGCCAACTATCCACAATTGTAAGCTTGTGTAGGCACATCACTATTTTCCCAACTAGTATTGTTTCCAACTATTCTTCTTAAATGTTGGGCTTATCCTAGTTTGCTATATATAAAGGGAATCCTCTTGTATTTATCATATAACAGATCTTATAGATCAACCTTTTCTCCTTTTATTTTTTTTGTCTCATGGAAGGGTTTTTGGTGTTGTAGAGGTTTCCTGCTCCTATGACATTGTTTTCCCAACATCTTCAATGCTAACACTACTATGGGGACATTCAATTTTTGAATCAAAATCTAGCATCCAATAATTTAGATACATTCATCTTCATCCCAAGAAGTAGGGGAATTACAATTACAAATGATCTAATCATGGTCCTCCTTTTCAAACTGGAATGCATAGTATCCCTAGCTAGATAAGTGGATTTGGATTTTTCCTTTCATCAAGGCCAAAGCCAACTACTCTTTGGAAACCTTTCCATTGATTTGGAGAAAGACTACAATCCCATGAATTAGTCGACAAAGGTGCTCTCATGAAAAATAATCACTTTTCTCCAAAGACATGCATGCTTGAATGTCACCCAAGAAGATTTGATTTTTTACAAATTTGAATTGCATATAATTTTATTCCTTTTACTTTCTTACTAAGGTAGGCAATTCTTTGAACACCTCTTCTTCAAAGATGTCTCAAGGATGGAGGGAAGAATCCTCTTCTCCTTTAACCACCATGGATTCTTTGAAACCCCATCTCTCGAAGTCCACTATCTATTAAAACTCAAAGCTAACTACAATATCCTCTTCCACATATTTTAAGAAGGATATCATTCATGTATAGTAGATATTGTTACCTACAAATACCACTTACCAATTTTCACGACCACACAAAGGGAAAGAAGTATATAGTTTATATATCATTATTTGCAAATACAAATTGCTCATTTTCAACAAATATTGCATTTTACGTGAGGCACTTTGAACTCGTGATAATACAAAGAGAAAGAATAACAATACAATATAAAAAGTATGTATACATGATTAATATTTATTTTTGCATGGTGTTTTCGGTTATAAGAAACCTTGATTTATCTTGCCAACAACAATAGAGGTGTGAATCCAATTGCTTCAAAAAAAAATTCCTATCTTAATTTAATTATATTTTACTATATTATTAATCTTTATTCATTAAAAAATTAATTTTCAATTTCAATATATTTACATAATTATATAAGTTGAATAAATTAATTTTGTAATAAACATATTTTTTTTAATAATAAATTTGAATACATAATTATATAAGTTGAGTAAATTAATTTTGTAATAAACATATATTTTTTAATAATAAATTTGAAAAGAAAGAAACCTTGATTTATCTTGCCAACAATAGAGGTGTATATCCTATTGCTTCAAAAAATTTCCATCTTAATTTAATTACATTTTTATAATATTATATATTTTTATTTATTAAAAAAAAATTTAAATTTCAATAAATTTATATAATTATATAAGTTGAATAAATTGATTTTGTAATTAACATAAATTTTTTTTAATGAGAAATATTAAATTTGAAAAGAATTTGATAAAAATTAGAAATATTAGCATATTTTTATTTCGATTAGCTTTGTGTACGGTGAAACAATATCTTTTGGAATTTTGCTTCCAAAAAAGCTAAACCTATTAGATTTTTTTACCTTTCTTAATTTACCATTATTTTTCTAAAATTTAGAATTTGGAAGGATGGAAATGTTGTTTTTAATGTAAAAATGGATTAAAGATGGGTGAGTCAAGTTGTCACTTACTAAAGTAGAAACAAATTGGTGGAAAGAGGTGAACATTCTTGATGAAGCCACTGGTAGGATGTATATACCACCAGCCGCAACATTGAATGTTGCACAACAGGCTGGTTATTGTTGGACTTTATACAGGATCTATTATGCCATATACAGAAAAATAGTTTAAACTTCAACTAAGAAACATATGTGGACACTCTTACTTGGAAATAATGGAGTAAGAGTCAGTTGTAAGTGTCACTTGATAGAGTCAGTAGCGTAAGTAGAGATGTAACCGACTAAGTAGAGTAGTTTCCTATATAATGATGTAATCAATCCTCATTCAATAATATAGAATGTGAGCGTTGCCTCACAGGTGTTTTGTTTTATCCAATTTTAAGTTGGTATCAGAGCCACGGAAGTGAAGTGCGTAAATTTCTTGAAGTCCGCAAGTCCCTCCTCTAGAAGGGTGCAACGACATACTACTCAAAGTTTCCACGAATTTGTAAACCTCAAATTTCCGCACTCCAGCTGTTTATTACAGTGCTGACATCTTTAAAGATTCCCGCACCCAAGTGGATCATGAGGTGCGGACTCCCCACACTCTAAGGTAGCGTGAGGTGCGTAAATGCCTATGTTTACGTAGGTTGCATGAGCTCGTGGAAGGAAAATTGTGAAGGTTATATTTTTATATAGTTTGCATGCGTGGAAAAATCATGAAGGTTATATTCTTATATAGTTTGCATGCGTGGAGTTTGAAGGCAAATCGTGGAGGTGAAAATCTAGTGAAAATCGTGGAGGTTTTGAAAATCGTGAAGGTTATCCATTAAAAGGAATCACAGGGTTGTAAATCCCCACACTGAAAGATTTGGTTTCTAAATCTCTGTTGGGCATTTTTTTGTTCGCAAATCGTGAAGGTGAGGTGATCCCCCAGTTCAAACTTCAAAGGTGTGCACACCATGCAACATGCATGTGTTGGAGATTCATGCATGCTTCATCTAAAGGAGATTATTTGTGAGTAAAGTATATAAAGTTTATTAAAGTGGTATAACATTTATCATTCATGAGTGAGGTGGAGTTTGAGTCATTCACGATTTGCATGCATACATGAGTGTGATCTGCATGAGTTGAAATATAAGAGAGTTTCTTTTTATACGTGGAGCATTGAATAAGAGTGCCACATTTGTATGTTTTGAATATTTGAGAGTGAGGTATAAAGTTTCTTTTAAAAGGTGGATATTTTGGATATTAAGCTTTATGTGAGGTGGGGTTATGATTTAAAGGTGCATGGATGATTTAAAGGTGGATGTATGCATGATTGATGTTAAGATTTTTTAAATTTTTTTTTTTTTTTTTATATTTCTTTTAAGAAAGTTGAGAACATAGGTAGAGTTGGATCAGTGGATCCAAAGGCAGAGCGACAGACTGCTCAGCACAGGATAAAACTCGACGAAAGCTTGATATTCTTGGTGATTCACCATTGGTGATACAAGGATCCATTGTCTGGTTGGACAAGCCAACATTTGCAGAGATGGCGAGTCCGCTGGTAGAGACCTACCTCAACGAAGCCAACAAGTTAGATGGCTCAAATTTCATTAAATGGAAATTCGAGATGCAGATGCTCATGAAAGGCTATGGTGTCTGGAACATGCAAAGGGAACTGAAGTGAAACTTGATGCGGCTGCAGGTGCGACAACAACAAAGATCCAAGATTGGGAGAAGCGCGAAAACAAGACAAAGGTATTGTTGCACATGTTTGTTAAAGATAACATAGTTCCACATATTAGATAAGCTACAACTTCTGCTGTAATGTGGACAATGCTTAAAACATTGTATGGAACTAGCAACACAAATCACATTTTGTTCCTGAAAACTAAATTGCTAGGCATTAAGATGGATGGAAATGAATCTGTTAGTTCATTTTTGGGTTGTATTAAAGAGGTGAAAGACAAGCTAATAAATATAGGGGAAATTGTTTCCAACACTGATCTGGTCACTATTACCTTAAATGGTATGCTATAAGATTATCAGATGTTCATAACAGGTCTCGTAGCAAGGGAGAAACCTCCTACGTTTGAAGAAATGACAAGTATTTTGCTGCAAGAGGAAGAGAGGTGTGGGAATATGAAGCCTTGGAATAAATATTTGGCACGGTGGTCAAATAAGAGATCTGCGAAAGGGAGATCAGGAGAAAGAGGTAGAGGAGGCAGTTCATGGTAGAGAGGCAGTTCATCGCAGAGAAGACAATCTCCGAGGCCGAATCAAGGTATGCAATCTAACAGGACTGAGTCAAAGAGTTGTTTTTATTGTGGTCAACTTGGACATATTGTTAAAGACTGTCATAAGAAAAAGAGTGATGAGGCTAGGAATAAACCTAGAACACATTCAAGTCATTATGCAGAAAAATCTTCAAATCATGATCTCGGATTATTTATTGCTAGTGATGATATTGATGAACCCCCAAATTTTGATTCACGAGATCTTAGGCTGTTTGTTTCTAACACTGCTTTATTTGTTGAAACAGATGATTCTGATGCCTAGTTTGTGGATTCTGGAGCATCAATACATATGACATGTAATAAGATGTGGTACAATAATTTTAAAGAAACATAGAATGGAACCAGCATATATCTTGGTGATGGCCGTGGCCATTAGATCAAGGGATATGGAGACATTCCTGTGACATTGCTGAATGGTACTATTCGTCACATTTGCAATGTTGTTTATGTACCAGAATAAATAATTTTTTTTATCTCTGTGTCCACCATTACAGATTAGAACTTGAAGGTTGAATTCTTCAAGAATTATTGCATAGTGAAAGATCTATTGGACCAATTCAAAACTGTTGCAACGGGAGTCAGAGCAGGAGGCCTATACAAATTCGATGTTACCAGTAAAGCACATCATGCACTGACTTATGCAACTATGCCAACAAAGATTCTTTGGCATCAAAGGTATGGCCACATCAATCATCCCGATTTATTGTTATTACATAAAAAGAATATGGTTGAAGGACTCCCCATGTTAAAGAATGAGAATGTTGCTTGTGATGGATGTGCATTAGGAAAGATGCACAGAGATGAATTTCCCTCTAATCCTGATTGGAAGAAGAGAGATGTGTTAGACCTTGTGCATACTGATGTTTGTGGGCCTATGCAGACTAAGTCTTTAGGAGGTGCATTTTACTTTCTGTTATTTATTGATGATTGCATGAGATACACATGGGTTTACTTCCTTAGACAAAAAAGTGACGTTTTCGAGTACTTTAAGGAATTTAGAACCATGGTGAAAAAGAAGATAGTAAAATCCATCAAAATCCTTCGTTCAGATCAAGGGGGAGAGTATAAATCAGGGGGCTTCATCAAATATTGCAAAGATCATGGAACAGTACAATAGTTTACAGTACCTCACACTCCACAGCAAAACAGAGTCGTTGAAAGGAAAAAAAAAACTCTGGTAGAGTGTGCACGTAGTATGATGAAAGGTAAGAATCTCTCAAATGCATTTTGGGTTGAAGCCATAAATACTGCAGTTTATTTAAAGAATAAAAGTCCAGCAAGGTGTCTTGATAATGTTACTCATTTCGAAGCCTTGTATGGTTCCAAACCTACAGTTCATAATTTGAAAGTATTTGAGTGTAAGGCTTTTGCACATATTCAAAAGGATAATAGGAAGAAATTGGATGCTAAAGCCATTAAATGTATTTTCATTGGGTATTGTTATGAATTTAAAGCATACAAACTGTTTGATCCTTCTACTCACAAAGTATTTGCGAGTATAGATGTACATTTCCATGAGCATGAAGCAGGAAATCACGACAATAATAGTCATGAGAAATGGCATAGAATTCTTGATGAAGGAGTTAAAGAAGAGCAACAACAACCACAACTGCAACAACAACAACAACAACAAGGGCTCATTGATATGGACAATTCAACTAGTCACAGTTCACCTAGAGGCGAAGACAGATCTTCACAAAGTGGGGAGAAAGATAATCAGTTGAAAATATCTTCACGACAGGTTCGGTTCCCTGAGAGGTATAGAGACTATGCCCTAATGAGTAGCATTTCAAATGTCATAGAACCCATGAGTTTTGATGAATCCAATGAACATGATGAATGGCGAAATGCAATGGAGGAAGAATATGAATCTATAATGAAAAAAAATACTTGGGAATTGACTGAATTGCCTAAACATAAAAATCCCATTGGATGCAAATGGATAT
This sequence comes from Picea mariana, assembly GCA_032191745.1. NCBI lineage: Eukaryota > Viridiplantae > Streptophyta > Pinopsida > Pinales > Pinaceae > Picea > Picea mariana. Next base: position 50,938 of record JASDQU010587267.1, on the reverse strand, counting down.
ACAAACCCAAATTTAAATCAGATGGTAGTATAGACAACTATAAGGCTGGATTGGTTGCAAAGGGGTATTCACAAACAGAAGGTATTGATTATGCTGAAACATTTGCACCAATAGCTAAATTGAATACTATCAGATTGTTAATTGCTTTAGCTACAAAGTACCATTGGAAGCTACACCAATTAGATGTTAAATCTTTATTTTTGAATGGTGAGTTAAAGGAAGAGGTTTACCTTACTCAACCTAAAGGGTTTGTTGAACAAGGGCAAGAACACTTAGTGTATAAGTTAAAGAAAGCATTGTATGGACTAAAACAGGCACCTAGGTCATGGTATGAGAAGATAAACTCTTTCTTTCTTCAACAGGGTTTTATGAGGAGCAAGAGTGATCCAAATCTGTATGCCAAATTTGATGAACATGGGTATATAGTATTGATTTCCTTATATGTTGATGATTTGATAATTATAGTAAATGCAGAGAAATTAATTGATGAAATCAAGGAGCATTTGTCAAAAGTTTTTGAAATGAAAGATATTGGTGAGTTACATTACTGCCTAGGTCTTGAAGTTTGGAGAAATGCAGGCCAAACTTTTGTTTGTTAGAGTAAGTATGTCAGAGAAGTACTTAAGAGATTTAGAATGGATTAGTGTAAGTCTTCTACTGTTCCCATGTAGGAGAATTTGAAACTTTCTTGTGATGATGGTTCGAAGGAGGTGAATGACACTATGTATAGACAGATGGTGGGTAGTTTGAATTATCTCACCACAACCAGACCTGATATTGCATACTTTGTGAGTGTGTTAAGTTAGTTTATGGAGAAACCTCTAGAAAGCCATTGGAATGCAACAAAGGAAGTACTCAGGTACCTAAAGGGAACACTTGATTATGATATTAAATATACTGATAAATCTGATGTTGAGTTGATAGGTTACTCAGATTCTGATTGGGCTGACAATCCAGATGATTGAAGATCAACGACTGGATATGCATTTGGCATTGGATTCGAGGTTGTTTCATGGAGCAGTAAAAAACAACCTACTGTATCTTTCTCTTTTACTGAAGAAAAATATAAAGCCTTGTGTGCAACAACTTGTGAAGTTGTTTGGTTGAGAAGACTTCTTCAAGATGTTGGAAAAGAACAAAAGGAACCTACAATGATCAAATGTGATAATCAAAGTTCAATCAATCTTGCGAAGAATCCAATTTTTCATGCAAGGACAAAGCATGTTGAAGCTCAGTGTCATTTTGTTAAAGAAAAGTTGCAGTCAAATGAAATAGCTCTTATGTATTGTAATACTAGTGAAAATGATGCTGATATTTTCACTAAGCCTCTTGGAAAGATTAAGTTTGAGTTGTTTAGGGAGATGTTAGGTGTAGAAGTCAATCCATTCTCCATTAATGGGGAGACTTGGAAATAATGGAGTAAGAGTCAGTTGTAAGCGTCAGTTGACAGAGTCAGTAGCATAAG
>JASDQU010587267.1:37819-49423 GCA_032191745.1 Picea mariana | reverse complement strand
GATCTTTTTATGATCGTGGCCGTGACCCCAGATTGATAAGGGGAGAATGGTTTTAGAGTTCGCGACCGATGCGCTACCTGCGGTGGACCTGTCATACGAAAGCCCACAAGCGGCGATGAGTGAAAGCACGATGGTTATTCTTCTTGCTTTGCTTTGCTCATTCATATCTCTAGTGGGTCTCGCTTCAGTCGTTCCGTGGGACTACTTTTGGAGGTCATGCCAGAATCATATGGCCGCCAGAATGGCTAATACTGGCATGAAAGAGAAGTCCATAGAGGCGCTACCATCAATCATCTATGGCAAATCGATTCAACAGCTTCCGGGGATATCGTTTGCAACGGATTGCCCTATCTGCTTGGTGGAATTCGTGGAAGGCGAAGGTGTAAGAGTGATGCCAAGCTGCAACCATTGCTTCCACATGGAATGCATAGACAAATGGCTTCGTTCTCACTCTTCCTGTCCTACATGTAGACGTTGTCTTCGTCTTAATGGCTATCAAAAGCTCGCAAACGCAAACGACACTCAGCACAGCAAATCAAACGCCCATGAACGGCAGATTCGCCAGCCAAGAACATCTCAGGAGTCTCGGGGAATCTTTGACATAGAGTCTGGAATTAAGCAATAGATATGTCCTCGGCCAGATAAACCAAAAGGAGTGAATAGCGCCATTAACGATTGTATCCGTAGCAAAGCTGTGATGAGCTCAGAGAGTTAATTAGAAGAGTAATGTTACTAAGTGCTTACATCCATTGTCGGTAGTGCCCTGTAAAGAGATGAAAGTACTGACGACTCTTGTTAGATGAAGCTATTTTAATGGAGGGACTTGTATCCATAGATCATTTGGAAATATTTAGATGGTGTGCTGTAAAATGTTATAAACACCCCCATTGATATGAAGCATCTGTAATTGGCCTCCAGTGACTTCCTTATAATAATAATAATTTATTTAGATAATAATAATAATAAATTGGTGTATGAGACATGTCACCTACTTAGGAGAAAATACATTTTATTAATCATTCAAGCTATGTATCTTTTCTTATTAATTTTACATAATATCCAATCTAAATCTCTCACATAGAACTGTATAGTGTGCTGTTATTAAGTCTTTTGATCCAAGGTTGCACATGTGTGGAAATCTTTTAGGCGCRGTTCTATTACTCTCAACGGAGTGGAGAGCTCAAWYTTTTTTCAGTGATGCAGATTGGTTCTTGTCAAAATTGTGAGGTAACTGTAGCAGAAGCATTTGTTTCAAAGTCGTTATACATTGAGTCACTCCAGCCCACACAGAATTTTTTTATTGATGGTAATTTCACATCTTATAACACAGTATTTAGATATTTCCACTACAAGAAGAAAAAATAACATCTTTTAAAGGGCATTGCCCATGCATGTAATAACATTAGTCTTACAATCATGCATTAATGCATGATCTACGGATGGTAGAATTTTACTGTAGGCGATTTGTCCCAATATTTTTGATCACCATCAACGTTTTGATGATCCGAGTTGTCAAAACCTAATGTTACGTTTTGAAATTCCTACAGTATAATACACCCACTATTTACAAATACATCCAGTATTTACAATGAGGCATTCATGCATGTAATAACAGTATTCTTGAACCATCTCCTCTAATAACAGTATTTTTGAACCATCTCCTAGCTGTTATTTATAGTTCTCTGTTGAATGAGAATTTTTTAAGGGACATAATTTGGCTCTTCAATTTTTTATGGCACACAATTTTGTTCTTCATACTTTTTATGGCTGGTTTTAATTAATGAAGAGTGTTGGTCCTTAAATCCAAGTTAATGGTGTGACCGATAAGAATTCCAATTTTTTATGGGACGCAATTTGGTTCTTCATACTTTTTATGGCTCATATAATGTTTTTAACAACACATATGAGAATAATGTAGCTTTCAATCTTGTTTTATGTTATTTATATGTAACTTTGAATCTCGTTTTATGTTATATATAGTTCTCTGTTGGAGGAGAGTTTTGGATGGCACACAATTTGGTACATCATAGAGAATCATTTAGCTGTTATTTATCCTTCTCAATTGAAGCAGAATTTTGATGGGACACAGTCTGATGCTTGATACTTAATATGGAGAATTTTTTTATGGTACGCAATTTGGTGTTCTCCGTTGAAGAGAATCTTTGCCGGGAAACAGTTTGGTGGTTCATACTTGATATGGAGAGTTGCTGTTATTTATAGTTCTTCGTTGACGCAGGATTTTTTATGGGACACAATTTAGTGCTTCATACTTAATATGGCTCATAAAACAGATGCGAGTACAGTAGCTTTCAATATTGTTTTATGTTATTTTATTCTTGGCTTTATCGTGTTTTTAGTCTTTTCAATCAATTCATTTCTTTACGAGGTTCGAGTGCTCCAAGGCTACCTCGAGAGCCGTTCAAAGTGGAACATAGTATCTTTCGAGGGTCTTTCAAAGCTGGTTGAATATATACTATACTCGAGTGGTGTGAGGCTATAAATAAAGCCTTTCAAAGTGGAACGTAGTATTTTCTCAGGGTCTTTCAAAGCTTGTTGAATGTGATTTGATAAAAAATTATCACTTATGCTTACGTTTTCAAAGCTTTTCGAATATAATTTAATAAAATAATATCACTTATGTTGACCTTTTATGGCACATAATATAAAAAATAAGAATATTTTTTTTTCCCCAATGTATGTTGGTCTAAGCCCGGAAAATAACATAGAAAAACTAGAACTTCAACTCAGGCACACTTGAGATGACAGACTGTTACACTAATATAACTAGCGCAGTTGACATACAATTTGAAAGCAAATCTGGTTGTGTGGATAGCAAAATTACATAGTCGATGGTCGTGGAAACATGAGATGATAGAGGAATAATACATGGCATTGAATTTAGCAGGAGTTAATTCTTAATTTGTGATTCTCGCAAAATAAAATAAAAAAATATAATAATAATTATAATAAATACTTTTTCAAAATGTATAAATTTAATAAAATTTAATAATTTAGTAATGTAATTTTTATTTTCAATATTTTTTATAATATTTAATAAAAAGAAAAACCAAATTTATATTTAAAAAATTATGATATAAATATTTGACAAATCCAAAATTAAATAAATCTATATCAATTAATTAACACCATAACACCAAATTTATTTGCAATATTATCCTTACACAAATCTTGTTTGAGATATTGTTGGATAGTCTTATATGAAAGATCAAGTAATTATGCATAGATCAAATAATTTTGTTAAACTCCTATCTTTTGAGTTCAAAAATAGAATTGCCAAACATGTTTTGATTAGATATAAAAATGTTTTATGGTAATATGTTTAGAATTTTTTTTAATAAATTGAGCAATATTAAGAAATAGGTAATTATTTAAAGGTGATAAATCAACTTTTACCACTAAAGTTTACAATATTATCTCTTATGAATATATAATTTTTATAATAAATAATAATGTAGTATTATATGTTATTTAATATAAATATAATAAAACTAAAAATATTTATATGTAAGAAATGTTATATATATATATATACCAAGGAGAAATGTTATGGGTGTTAAAAAATAAAATAAATATATTCTTATTATATTAAGAGTGAAATGAGGGGGTCTCATACACCAATTTGGTGTGTAGCTTGGTCGTGACCTTAAAAATAGATTATTATTATTATTATATGAAAATATTATACATATGATATGTTTATATTTTTTATCACATCCACATAGAAATAAAATGAATTTCACTTTCATATATTTCATCTTACTAAAGAAAACATAATATAATTAAGTATTTACCAAATTTCACATCTTTGAGGGCCTCCTTAGCCCAATTCTGTGATTGGTCTTTCTGAATCTATAACCAAATTAAGTTCATATCATCTTTCACATTTTTTAATTTCATCTAGATCAATTTCATGCAAAGTTATTTTTTATCTTTTGTCTCATTCCCAACATTATTGTGTAATTGTCCAAACTCATTCCTAGCCCAAAGAATAATGAATTTCAAATTCACATATTTTATCTCATTTAGGACCAAATAATAATTGATTTCACTATAGGTTTTTTTTCTACCAAATAAACATTGTGTATGTACATACCCCACAATTAAATGAGTCTTTTAAACAAATTTCACATTTTTCCATATTTAAATTGTTTTAAAAAATTTATTTACATTGTTATTTTTATCTACATTTTATTGAATGTATAATAAAATTTGTGTTTTATCTCAATAAAATGGTTTAAGAAAATTTAAATTTTCTAATCATCTTTAAAGTAAGTAACAATTTTTTATAAAATTTATAATAAATAATAATCAAAATATTAAATATTATTCATATTTTTAAGTTTTATTATTATTTTAAAAATAAATGTAAAAAAACAAACCAACACTTTTAATTAAATTTATTAACCCCTTTAATTAAAGTGATTTAAACAAAATTATGACTTTTAATTAAAGTTATTAATCCTTTAATTAAAGTGATTTAAAGAAAGTTAAGAAGAATAGTGTAAATGAAATTGTACTTCATATAGATCTCTTATCATGAGAAAGATTTCGATTCTAATTTGTAGTTTCAAGTATTTAGCAGTTAAATTTTATCAAAAAAAAACACTATTATAAAAAAGAAGAGTATGCATCTTATACAATTACTACTTGATTCTGACTTAATGATAATCCATGAAATGAAAACAATCAATGGAAAGTAGCTTTCATATTAAGATAAATATGACCAAAAAAATCTAAATCCCATTATTAAGAAATATAATTACAATCCCAAAATAAATATCACAAGTTTCAATCTTTTCACTTTGAGATACAAATATCATCAAAAAATGTGGTACAAATGTATGCAAACTCAACGTTTCTTAAAAGGCAATCGTCGATAGACTACATACTCCTGGTTTGTTTCAGCGGTTTCTATGGTTGTTGGCTATAGAAAAGTGAAGAATGATGACCGTATAACTTTCTTATCTTGGGTTTACCCTCCACTATCCCCTACGCATCAAAACCTTGTTGAAACAAATTCAAATCTTGAATTCTCGGAATTGCTGAACACACATTTAGATATATAGTTACAGAGACATGACTTGGAAATAATGGTGCAAGAGTAAGTTGTGTAGCTGAACTCTACTTCACTTAATGTAGATTCTTGTTTTCTGTGGTTTGTTGTAACTGACTAAGTAGAGTCGTTTCCTATATAATGATGTAATCAATCCTCATTCAATAATATAGATTGTGAGCGTAGCCTCACCTGTGTTTGTTTCTCATAATTCTAAGTTGGTATCAGAGCTGGTTAGAGATGGTTGGAGGAGATACAAATTCTCGGAGTAGCCGCAGAAGTGAGGTGCATCGATTTCTACATCGTCGTAGGTCCCTCCTCTGGAAGGGTGCGATGACATACTACTCACACTTTACACATGTTTGAAAACCCAGAATTTCCGCACTCCAGTTGTGTATTACAGTGCGTAAATCTTTTAAGATACCCACACTCCAAGTGGATCGTGAGGTGCACACTTACCGCACTCTAATAGTAGCATGAGGTGTGGAAACATGTGGGTTCTTGAGAGAGAGCCGCCCCAAATCGTGATTTTCTATTGTGTAAGGCTCGTGCGATGCGGTCAACGTGAGGTTGGAGTGAATGTGCAAATTGTTGCTAGTAGCGTACTCAGAACTAAATTGTGTGGAAGAGATCGTGGGTTTTCATGAAGTGTAAGTTTTCATTTTTGTTGCATGAGCTTTGAGTGCAAGGTTAAAGAATGAGGTTATATTGGTGCCATGAATTAAATTGGTCAGTTAAATTTTTCACTTTAGAAATCGTGAAGGAGTTATTAATGGATGGCCTATGATTTAAAGTGGATGTGAAGTATAAATTTTTTATTAAGTGAATATTTTGTGAGGAATAAACTTTAATAGACTTTATAAAGTGGATATTAAAGTTTATTAAAGTGGATATCATTTGTAAGGTTTTTTTGTAGACATTTGTTTTATAAAAGAAAAATTTTGGGCATTGAGAAATCCAGCACAGGCACCCAGAGAGGAAGAGTGGACTGAGGTTATTTGTGTATTCTTGGTGATTCACCACCTTCAAGATTGAAGTGTGTTTGGTGATACAAGGATCCATTAGCAGAGATGGTGAATCCTTTGGTGGAGACCTACCTCAACGAAGCCAACAAGTTAGATGGCTCAAATTTTATTAAAACGAAATTCAAGATACATACCCTTATGGAAGGGTACGATGTCTGGACCATTGCGAAGGGAGATGAAGAAAAACTAGATGCGTCTGCAGGTGCGACAACAACATAGATCCAAGATTGGGAGAAGTGAGAAAACAAGGCCAAGGTATTGTTGTGTATGTCTGTTAAAGATAACATAATTCCACATATTAGAGAAGATAACACTTATGTTGAAACGTGGACAACGCTTAAAGCCTTGTATGAAACTAGCAACACAAATTGTATTTTGTTTCTAAAAACCAAATTGCTAGGCATTAAAATGGACGAAAATGAATTTGTTAGTTCATTTTTTGGTTGTATTAAAGAGGTGAAAGACAAGCTAGGAAATATAGGGGAAACAGTTTCCAACACTGATCTTGTCACTATTACCTTAAATGGTGTGCTAAAAGATTATCAATTGTTCATAACAGGTCCCGCACCAAGGGAGAAACCTCCTACTTTTGAATAACTGGCAGGTATTTTGTTGCAAGAGGAAGAGAGGCGCGGGAATTTGAAGCCTCATAATTTAGATCTGACATTGTGGTCAAATAAGAGATCTCCAAGAGAGAGATCAGGAGAAAGAGGCAGATGAGGTTGTTCATCGCAGAGAAGACAATCCCTGGTACAATCCCCAAGGCCGAATCAAGGTATGTCCTCTAACAATAATGAGTCAAAGAGTTGTTTTTATTGTGGTTGACCTAGACATATTGTTAGAGACTGTCATAAGAAGAAGAGTGATGAGTCTAGGAATAAACCTAGAACACATTCAAGGCATTATGTAGAAAAATATTCAAATCATGATCTCAAATTGTTTATTGCTAGTTATGATATTGATGAACCCCCGAATTTTGATTCACAAGATCTTATGTTGTTTTTGTCTAACATTTCTTTATCTGCTGAAACGAATGATTTTGATGTTTGGTTGGTGGATTCTGGAGCATCAGTACATATAACATGTAATAATATGTGGTACACTATTTTTTAAAGAAACACAGAATGGAGCCAACATATATCTTGGAGATGACCATGCTCATTAGATCAAGGGATACATAGACATTCCTGTGACATTTATGAATGGTACTATTCGTCACATTCGCAATGTTGTTTATGTACCAGGGATAAAGAAAAATTTGATCTATGTGTCCACCATTACAGATCATAACTTGAAGGCTGAATTCTTCAAGAATTATTGTATAGTGAAGGATATGCTGGACCAATTCAAAACTGTTGCAATGGGATTCAGAGAAGGATGCCTATACAAAGTTGATGTTACCATCAAAGCACATCACGCACCGACTTCTGCAACTATGTCAACAGAGAGTCTTTGGCATCAAAGGTATGGCCACATCAATCATCCTAATTTAATGTTATTACAAAAAACGAATATGGTTGAAGGACTTCCCATGTTAGAGAATGAGAATGTTGCTTGTGATGGATGTGCATTAGGAAAGATGCACAAAGATGAATTCCCCTCTAATCCTAATAGGAAAAAGAGAGATGTGTTAGATATTGTGCATACTGATGTTTGTGGGCCTATGCAGACTAGGTCTTTAGGAGGTGCATTTTACTTTCTGTTATTTATTGATGTCTGCATGAGATACACATGGGTTTACTTACTTACAAGAAAAAGTGATGTTTTCAAGTAATTTAAGGAATTCATAATCGTGGTGGAAAAGCAGACAGTAATATCCATCAAAATCCTTCTTTCAAATCAAGGGGGAGAGTATAAATCAGGGGACTTCATCAAATATTGCAAAGATCATCGAATAGTACAACAGTTTACAATACCTCACACTCCACAATAGAACGGAGTCACTGAAAGGAAAAATAGAACTTTGGTAGAGTGTTCACGCAGTATGATGAAAAGTAAGAATCTCTCGAATGCATTTTGGGTTGAAGCCATAAATACTACAGTTTATTTAAAGAATAGAAGTCCAACAAGGTGTCTTGATAATGTTACTCCTTTCAAAGCCTTGTATGGTTCCAAACCTGTAGTTCATAATTTGAAAGCATTTGGGTGTAAGGATTTTGCTCATATTCCAAAGGACAATAGGAAGAAATTGGACGCTAAAACCATTAAATGTATTTTCATTGGGTATTGTTCTGAATTCAAAGCATACAAACTATTTAATCCTTCTACTCACAAAGTATTTGTGAGTAGAGATGTACTTTTCCATGATCAGGAAGTAGGAAATCATGACAACAATATTCATGAGGAATGGCATAAACTTCTTAGTGAAGGAGTTAAAGAAGAGCATCAACAACCATCACAACAGTCGCCACCACAACCACAGCGCCAACAGCAGCAACAATAGTAGCAAGAAGGACTCAGTGATATGGAAACTTCAACCAGTCACAGTTCAACTAGAGGTGAAGGCAGATCTTCACAAAGTGGGGAGGAATATAATCAATTGAAAAGATCTTCACAACAGGTTCAGTTCCTTGAGAGGTATAAAGACTATGCTCTAATGAGTAGAATTTCAAATGTCATAGAACCCATGAGTTTTAATGAAGAAAATGAACATGCTGAATGGAGAAATGCAATGGAGGAAGAATATGAATTTATAATGAAAAATGATACTTGGGAATTGACTAAATTGCCTAAACATAAAAAGCCTATTGGATGCAAATGGATATATAGACCCAAGTTTAAATTAGATGGTAGTATAGACAAATATAAAGCTATACTAGTGGAAAAGTGGTATTCACAAACATAAGGTATTGATTATGCTGAAACATTTGCACCAGTAGCTAAATTGAATACTATCATATTGTTAATTTCTTTAGCTACAAAGTATCATTGAAAGTCACACCAATTAGATGTTAAATCTTCATTTTTGAATGGTGAGTTAAAGGAGGAGTTTTACATTACTCAACCTGAAGGGTTTGTGGAACAAGGGCAAGAACACTTAGTATGTAAGTTAAATAAAGAATTGTATGGACTAAAACAGACACCTAGGTCATGGTATGAGAAGATAGACTCTTTCTTTCTTAAACAAGATTTTATGAGGAGAAAGAGTGATCCAAATCTGTATACCAAATTTGATGAACATGGGTATATAGTATTGATTTCCTTATACGTTGATGCTTTGATAATTACACAAAATGTAGGAAATTAATTGATGAAATCAAGGACCAGTTGTCACAAGTTTTTGAAATGAAAGATCTTGGTGAGTTACATTATTTCCTAGGTCTTGAAGTTTGGAGAAATGCAAGCCAAACTTTTGTTTGTTAGAGTAAGTATGTCAAAGAAGTATGTCAGAGAAGTACTTAAGAGATTTAAAATGGATCAATGTAAATCTTCTATTGTTCCCATGCAACAGAATGTGAAACTTTATTTTGATGATGGTTCGAAGGAGGTGAATGCCACAATGTATAGAAAAATGGTGGGTAGTTTGAATTATCTCACCACAACCAGACCTGATATTGCATATTTTTTGAGTGTGTTAAGTTAGTTTATGGCGAAACCTCTAGAAAACCATTGGAATGCAACAAAGACAATACTTAGGTATCTAAAAGGAACACTTGATTATGGTATTAAATATATTGATGCATTTGATGTTGAGGTGACAGGTTACTCAGATTCTGACTGGGCTAGCAATCCAAATGATCGAAGATCAGCCACTGGATATGGATTTTGCATTGAACCCAGGGTTGTTTCATGGAGCAATAAAAATCACCCTATTGTATCTTTGTCTTCTACTGAAGAAAAATATAAAGCCTTGTGTGCAACAACTTGTGAAGTTGTTTGGTTGAGAATACTTCTTCAAGATGTTAGGAAATAACAAAAGGAACCTATAATGATCAAATGTGATAATCAATGTTCATTCAAGCTTGCGAATAATCTGATTTATCATTCAAGGAAAAAGCATGTTGATGCTCAGTTTCATTTTGTTAGAGAAAAGTTGTAGTTTAATGAAATAGCTCGTATGTACTGTAATACTTGTGAAAATGTTGTTGATATTTTCATGAAGCCTCTTGGAAAGATTAAGTTTGAGCTGTTTAGGGAGATGTTAAGTGTAGAAGTCAATCCATTATCCATTAAGGGGGAGACTTGGAAATAATGGAGCAAGAGTCAGTTGCAAGAGTCAGTTGTGTAGTTGAACTCTACTTCACTTAATGTAGATTCTAGTGTTCTGTGGTTTGTTGTAACCAACTAAGTAGAGTCGTTTCCTATATAATGATGTAATCAGAACTCATTCAATAATATAGATTGTGAGCGTATCCTCACCTGTGTTTGTTTCTCATAATTCTAAGTATATGGAGTCTCATGGTTTTATATTTTTCATAGTAAAGTGTTATGAGCTCCCCATTATGAATATAAAAATGCACTGAAACAAAAATTAAGACTATCACGGCGTTGGGATGATGCCGGGACCAACATCAAAAAGTTACTCTGAACGGACTTGGTATAAAAGCATTGAGACAATATGGGGGAAATAATTCAAAATGTCGGATATGGTAAATGGGAGAAAACGCAAGTACAAAACAAAAAGTACTAAATGTCGTGCCTGGTTATGGAAGAAACAACACGGAGCAACCAGAGATGGGAAGTGTCATTTTTTATTTTGATTCACTCTAAGGGGATCTTTTATGAAACTGTGCATAGTGCAAGGGAAATAGTTAAGCACCTAGTAGTAGAATCATAAAAACGTTATCTAACTGTTCTACCAGTGCATACCAGTGCATCGACATTGTTGTATCTGGAATATTGATCTTGGTATACTTTATTAAGCTGAAAGGCGTATACCTATTGGCAATGGGCACAATTAATCATCTTTTAATCTAAAATTCTAATATGATGGCTAACAATTAAATATGCTTGAATATTCTTAGTCGTCCTCCCAAATCAATGAATGTGATTTACTCTTCATAATCTCCTTGTATTTTTGAATGCATCCGTTAACTTGTTTACTTTTTAACATTTACCTAATCATATTAAGAAATTACTATAGCACTATATGATTACCATGCTTAAATGATTAACGTTTAACATTACCACGTTTGGATTATTAACCACGGATTTCCTCACCTGTCCCTGCATTTTCCTCAGGCGTTTCAGCGATCCGCGCGTTTCATATTGGGTAGAGCGTAGTAATATATGATGCCAAGTGTTGCTTCGTAGTCGCATTCTTCACGATGGCTCAACGAGAGCTCAACTATGTTCTTCAACAATGGCTCCACTATGTTCTTCACGACCGCTCAACTGCGTTCTTAACAAGTAAATATGTCTTTCGGCGTTAATCAGTCACGATTATGTGACTGTGCTAGTAATAGTATTTTATATTTTTTAGTGGGGTGTTTAGCATTGTTTTCTCTAAGCACCCTCCGGTAGCCTCCTTTAAAAAACTCTCAAGGAACTACTACCATTCGCCTA
>JASDQU010587267.1:24782-35168 GCA_032191745.1 Picea mariana | reverse complement strand
ATATATATATATATATAGTAATAAAAATAAAAATATTTATATACCGAGGAGAAATGTTATGGGTGTTAAAAAATAAAACAAATATATTTCTATTATATTAAGAGCTAAATGAGGGGGTCTCATACATTAATTTGGTATGTAGTTTGATCGTGACTTTAAAAATAAATTATTATTATTATATGAAAATATTATGAATATGATATATTTATATTTTTTATCACATCCACATAGAAATAAAATAAATTTCACTTTCATATATTTCATCTTATTAAAGGTAACATAATGTAATTAAGTATTTACCCAATTTCACATCTTTGAGAATCTCCTTAACCCAATTTCGTGGTTGGTCTTTCCTAATCTATAACCAAATTAAGTTCAGATCATCTTTTACATTTTTTAATTTCATCTAAATCAATTTCATGTAAAGTTAATTTTTAGTTTTTGTCTCATTCCCAACATTATTGTGTAATTGTCCAAACTCATTCCTAGTCCAAAGAATAATGAATTTCACTGTTACATCTTTTATCTCATTTAGAGCCAAATATTAATTGATTTCACTGTAGGCTTTCTTTCTACCAAATAAACACGGTGTATGTACATACCCCACAATTAAATCGAGCCTTTTTAACAAATTTCACATTTTTCCCTATTTAAATTGTTTTAAATATTTTATTTACATTTTTATTTTTATCTACATTTTATTGAATGTATAATAAAATTTGTGTTTTATCTCAATAAAATGGTTTAAGAAAATTTAAATTTTCTAATCATATTTAAAGTAGGTAACAATTTTATTATAAAATTTATAATAAATAATAATTAAAATATTTGATACTATTCCTATTTTTAAATTTTATTATTATTTTAAAAATAAATGTAAAAAAACAAACCACATCTTTAATGAAAGTTATTAACTCCTTTAATTAAAGTGATTTAAATAAAGTTAGGACTTTTAATTAAAGTTATTAACTCTTTTAATTAAAGTGATTTAAAAAAAGTTAAGAAAAATAGTGTTAAATCAAAGTGTACTTCACATAGATCTCTTATCATGAGAAATATTTCAATTCTAAATTGTAGTTTCAAGCATTTAGCAGTCAAATTGGACAAAAAAAACACTATTATAAAAAAGAAGATTGTGCATCTTATACGATTACTACTTGATTCTGACTTAATGATAATCCATGAAATGAAAATAGTCAATGGAAAGTAGCTTTCATATTAAGATAAATATGACCAAAAAAACTTTGTATTACCAACAAAATCTAAATCCCATTACCAAGAAATATAATTACAATCTCAAAATAAATATCACAAGCCTCAATCTTTCCGCTTTGAGATACAAATATCATCAATAAATATGGTACAAATGTATGCAAACTCAACGTTTATTAGAAGGCAATCGTCGATAGACTACATATTCCGGGTTTGTTTCAGTGATTTCTATGGTTGTTGGCTATAGCAAAGTGAAGAACGATGACCATATATTTTGCTTATCTTGGGTTTACCCTCCATTGTCCCCTACGCGACAAAACCCCGTTGAAACAAATTCAAATCTTGAATTCTCGTAATCCCTTAACACACATTTAGATATATAGTTACAGATATATGACTTGGAAATAATGGAGCAAGAGACAGTTGCAAGAGTCAGTTGCGTAGTTGAACTCTACTTCACTTGATGTAGATTCTAGTTTTTTGTGGTTTGTTGTAACCGACTAAGTAGAGTCGTTTCCTATATAATGATGTAATCAATCCTCATTGAATAATATAGATTATGAGCGTAGCCTCACCTGTGTTTGTTTCTCATAATTCTAAGTTGGTATCAGAGCTGGTTAGATATGGTTGGAGGAGATACAAATTCTCGGAGTAGCCGCAGAAGTGAGGTGCGTCGATTTCTACATCGTCACAGGTCCCTCCTCTGGAAGGGTGCGATGACATACTACTTACACTTTACACACATTTGAAAACCAGGATTTTTTGCACTCTAGCTGTGTATTACAGTGTGTAAATCTTTAAGATGCCCACACTCTAACTGAATTGTGAGGTGCGGACTCACCGCACTCTAATAGTAGCATGAGGTGCAGAAACGTGTGGGTTCTTGAGAGAGAGCTACCCCAAATCATGATTTTCTATTGTGTAAGGCTGGTGTGGTGCGATCAGTGTGAGGTTGGAGCGAATGTGCAAATCGTTGCTAGTAGCGAACTTAGATGCAAATTGCGTGGAAGAGATCATGGGTTTTCATGAAGCGTAAGTTTTCATTTTTGCTGCATGAGCTTTGAGCGTGAGGTTAAAGCAAGAGGTTATATTGGTGCCATGATTTAAATTGGTGAGTTAAAGTTTTTCACTTTAGAAATCGTGAAGGAGTTATTAATGGATGGCCTATGCTTTAAAGTGGATGTGAAGTATAAATTTTTTATTAAGTGAATATTTTGTGAGGAACAAACTTTAATAAACTTTATAAAGTGGATATTAAAGCTTATTAAAGTGGATATGATTTGTAAGGTTTTTTGTGTGGACATTTGTTTTATAAAAACAAAAGTTTGGGCATTGAGAAATCCAGCACAGGCACCCAGAGAAGACGAGTGCAATGAGGTTATTTTTGTATTCTTGGTAATTCACCACCTTCAGGATTGAAGTGTGTTTGGTGATACAAGGATCCCCTAGTAGAGATGGTGAATCCTTTGGTGTAGACTTACCTCAATGAAGCCAACAAGTTATATGGATCAAATTTTATTAAATGGAAATTCAAGATGCAGACCTTGATGGAAGGGTACAGTGTCTGGACCATTGCGAAGGGAGCTGAACATAAACTAGATGTGGTTGTAGGTGCAACAACAACACGGATCCAAGATTGGGAGAAAGAGCTAAAAAAAGGCCAAGGTGTTGTTGTGTATGTCTATTAAAGATAACATAATTCCACATATTAGAAAAGCTAACACTTATGCTAAAACGTGGAGAACGCTTAAAGCCTTGTACGAAACTAGAAACACAAATTGTATTTTGTTTCTGAAAACTAAATTGCTAGGCATTAAAATGGATGGAAATGAATTTGTTAGTTCATTTTTGGGTCGTATTAAAGAGGTGAAAGACAAGCTAGGAAATATAGGGGAAATAGTTTCCAACACTGATCTTATCACTATTACCTTAAATGGTGTGCGAGAAGATTATCAGATGTTCATAACAGGTCTCACACCAAGGGAGAAACCTCCTACTTTTGAATAATTGACAGGTATTTTGTTGCAAGAGGAAGAGAGGCGCGGGAATTTGAAGCCTCATAATTCAGATCTGACACTGTGGTCAAATAAGAGATCACCGAGAGGGAGATCAGGAGAAAGAGGAAGAGGAGGTTGTTCATCGCAGAGAAGAAAATCCCTGGTACAATCCCCAAGGCCGAATCAAGGTATGTCCTCTAACAGGAATGAGTCAAAGAGTTGTTTTTATTGTGGTCGATCTAGACATATTGTTAGAGACTATCATAAGAAGAAGAGTGATGAGGGTAGGAATAAACCTAGAACACATTCAGGTCATTATGCAGAAAAATCTTCAATTCATGATCTCAAATTGTTTATTGCTAGTGATGATATTGATGATCCCCCGAATTTTGATTCACGAGATATTAGGTTGTTTGTGTTTAACGCTTCTTTATCTACTGAAACAGATGATTCTGATGCGTGGTTTGTGGATTCTCGAGCATCAGTGCATATGACATGCAATAAGATGTGGTACACTAATTTTTAAAGAAACACAGAATGGAGCCAGCATATATCTTGGAGATGACCATGCTCATTAGATCAAGAGATACATAGACATTCCTATGACATTTCCAAATGGTACTATTCGTCAGATTCACAATGTTGTTTATGTGCCAGGGATAAAGAAAAAAATGATCCTTGTGTCCACCATTACAGATGAGAACTTGAAGGTTGAATTCTTCATGAATTATTGCATAGTGAAGGATATGCTAGATCAATTCAAAACTATTGCAATGGGATTCAGAGAAGGAGGCCTATACAAAGTTGATGTTACCATCAAAGCACATCACGCACCGAATTTTGCAACTATGCCAACAGAGAGTCTTTGGCATCAAAGGTATGGCCACATAAATCATCCTGATTTATTGTTATTACAGAAAAAGAATATGGTTGAAGGAATTCCCATGTTAAAGAATGTGAATGTTGCTTGTGATGGATGTGCATTAGAAAAGATGCACAGAGATGAATTCCCCTCTAATACTAATAGGAAAAATAGATATGTGTTAGATATTGTGCATACTGATGTTTGTGAGCCTATGCAGACTAGGTCTTTAGGAGGTGCATTTTACTTTCTATTATTTATTGATGATTGCACGATATACACATGGGTTTACTTACTTACAAGAAAATGTGATGTTTTCAAGTAATTTAAGGAATTCAGAACCATGGTGGAAAAGCGGATAGGAAAATCCATCAAAATCCTTCATTCAGATCAAGGGGAAGAGTATAAATTAGGGGACTTTTTCAAATATTGCAAAGATCATGGAATAGTACAACAGTTTACAATACCTCACACTCCACAGCAGAATGGAGTCGTTGAAAGGAAAAACAAAACTCCGGTAGAGTTTTCACACAATATGATGAAAGATAACAATATCTCGAATGCATTTTGGGCTGAAGCCATAAATACTTCAGTTTATTTAAAGAATAGAAGTCCAGCAAGGTGTCTTGATAATGTTACTCCTTTCAAATCCTTGTATGGTTCCAAACCTCCAGTTCATAATTTGAAAGTATTTGGGTGTAAGGATTTTTCTCATATTCCAAAGGACAATAGGAAGAAATTGGATGCTAAAGCCATTAAATGTATTTTCATTGGGTACTATTCTAAATTCAAAGCATACAAATTGTTTGATCCTTCTACTCACAAAGTATTTGCAAGTAGAGATGTACTTTTCCATGATCAGGAAGCAGGAAATCACGACAACAATATTCATGAGGAATGGCATAAACTTCTTAGTGAAGGAGTTAAATAAGAGCAGCAACAACCATCNAGGTGAAGACAGATCTTCATAAAGTGGGGAGGAATATAATCAGTTGAAAAGATCTTCATGACAGGTTCGACTCCCTGAGAGGTATAGAGACTATGCCCTAATGAGTAGCATTTCAAATGTCATATAACCCATGATTTTTAGTGAAGCAAATGAACATGATGAATGGAGAAATGCAATGGAGGAAGAATATGAATCTATAATGAAAAATGATACTTGGGAATTGACTAAATTTCTTAAGCATAAAAATCCTATTGTATGCAAATGGATATACAAACCCAAGTTTAAATTAGATGGTAGTATAGAAAAATATAAGGCTAGACTGGTGGCAAAGGGGTATTCACAAACATAAGGTATTGATTATGCTGAAACATTTGCACCAATAGCTAAATTGAATACTATCATATTGTTAACTGCTTTAGCTTCAAAGTATCATTGGAAGCTACACCAATGAGATGTTAAATCTGCATTTTTGAATGGTGAGTTAAAGGAGGAGGTTTACCTTACTCAACCTGAAGGGTTTGTGGAACAAGGGCAAGAACACTTAGTATGTAAGTTAAATAAAGCATTGTATGGACTAAAACAGGCACCTAGGTAATGGTATGAGAAGATATGCTCTTTCTTTCTTCAACAAGGTTTTATGAGGAGAAAGAGTGATCCAAATATGTATACCAAATTTGATGAACAAGGGTATATAGTATTGATTTCCTTATACGTTGATGCTTTGATAATTACATGAAATGTAGAGAAATTAATTGATGAAATCAAGGACGAGTTGTCACAATTTTTTGAAATGAAAGATCTTGGTGAGTTGCATTATTGCCTAGATCTTGAAGTTTGGATAAATGCAGGCCAAACTTTTATTTGTCAGAGTAATTATGTCAGAGAAGTACTTAAGATATTTAAAATGGATTAGTGTAAATCTTCTATTGTTCCCATGCAACAGAATGTGAAACTTTCTTGTGATGATGGTTTGAAGGAGGTGAATGCCACAATGTATAGACAAATGGTGGGTAGTTTGAATTATCTCACCACAACCAGACCTGATATTGCATATTTTTTTAGTGTGTTAAGGCAATTTATGACAAAACCTCTAGAAAGCCATTCGAATGAAGCAAAGAAAATACTCAAGTATCTAAAAGGAACACTTGATTATGGTATTAAATATACTGATGCATTTGATGTTGAGGTGACAGGTTACTTAGATTCTGACTAGGCTGGCAATCCAAATGATCGAAGATCAACCACTGGATATGCATTTTGCATTGAACCCAGGGTTGTTTCATGGAGCAATAAAAAGCAGCCTACTGTATCTTTGTCTTCTACTGAAGAAAAATATAAAGCCTTGTGTGAAACAACTTGTGAAGTTGTTTGGTTTAGAAGACTTCTTCAAGATGTTAGGAAATAAAAAAAGGAACCTACAATGATCAAATGTGATAATCAAAGTTCATTCAAGCTTGCAAATAATCTGATTTATCATTCAAGGAAAAATCATGTTGATGCTCAGTTTCATTTTGTTAGAGAAAAGTTGTAGTTCAATGAAATAGCTCGTATGCATTGTAATACTTGTGAAAATGTTGATGATATTTTCATTAAGCCTCTTGGAAAGATTAAGTTTGAGTTGTTTAGGGAGATGTTAAGTGTAGAAGTCAATCCATTATCCATTAAGGGGGAGACTTGGAAATAATGGAGCAAGAGTCAGTTGTGTAGTTGAACTCTACTTCACTTAATGTAGATTCTAGTTTTTTGTGGTTTGTTGTAACTGACTAAGTAGAGTCGTTTCCTATATAATGATGTAATCCTATTCAATAATATAGATTGTGAGTGTATCCTCACTTGTGTTTGTTTCTCATAATTCTAAGTATATGGAATCTCATGGTTTTATATTTTTCATAGTAAAGTGTTATGAGCTCCCCACTATGAACATAAAAATGCACTGAGACAAAAATTACGACTATCACGGCATTGGGATGATGCCGGGACCAACATAAAAAAATTACTCTAAACAGACTTGGTATAAAAGCATTGAGACAATATGGGGGAAAGAATTCAAAATGTCAGATATGGTAAATGGGAGAAAACGCAAGTACAAAATAGAAAGTAATGAACATCATGCCTGATTATGGAAGAAACAATGCGGAGCAACCAGAGATGGAAAGTGTCATTTTTTATTTTGATTCACTCTGAAGGGATCTTTTATGCAACTGTGCATAGTGCAAGGGAAATAGTTAAGCACCTGGTAGTAGAATCATAAAAACATTATCTAACTGTTCTACCAGTGCATCGACATTGTTGTATCTAGAATATCGGTCTCGGTATACTTTATTACGCCGAAAGGCGTATACCTATTGGCAAAGGGCACAATTAATCATCTTTTAATCTAAAATTCTAATCTGATGGCTAACAATTAAAGATGCTTGAATATTCTTAGTTGTCCTCCCAAATCAATGAATGTGATTTACTCTTCATAATCTCCTTGTATTTTTGAATGCATCCGTTAACCTATTTACTTTTTAACATTTACCTAATCATATTAAGAAATTACTATAGCACTATATGATTGCCACATTTAAATGATTAACGTTTAACATTACCACGTTTGGATTATTAACCATGAATTTCCTCACCTATCCCTGCGTTTTCCTCAGGTGTTTCAGCGATCCGCGCGTTTCATATTGGGCAAAGCATAGTAATATATGATGCCAAGTGTTTCTTCGTAGCTTCTTTATTCAAGATGGCTCAACGACAACTCAACTGCGTTCTTCAACAATGGCTCCACCGTGTTCTTCATGACGGCTCAACTACGTTCTTAACAAGTAAATATGCCTTTCGGCGTTAATCAGTCACAATTATGTGACTGTGCTAGTAATAGTATTTGATATTTTTTAGTGGGGTGTTTAGCGTTGTTTTCTCTAAGCACCCTCCAGTAGTCTCCTTTAAAGAACGCATTTGAGTTGCTCCACTGTGTTCTTCACGATGGCTCAACTACGTTCTTAACAAGTAAATATGCCTTTCGGTGTTAATCAGTCACAATTATGTGACTGTGCTAGTAATAGTATTTGATAATTTTTAGTGGGGTGTTTAACGTTGTTTTCTCTAAGAACCCTCCAGTAGCCTCCTTAAAAAAAATCTCAAGGAACTACTACCATTCGTCTAGGTCCCTACTATGTCACATGGCTCATACTCCATTAAGTTTGAATATATATATATATAAAATAAAGTATGTATTTAATCATATATTTAATTAATTATATAATTTACATAAATTCATTTCTAAATAATATAATTGAACTCGTAAATTAAAAAATATTGAATTTGAATTATATAAAAAATTATTGAATTTGAATTTTAAAAATTATAAAATTATATATATATTATTATACATATATATAAATAAAAGTTTTGAAACTTTATAAATTTACGTTATTCAATGGTGAGATGGGTGAGCCTATCGTAGAGGTTGAGTTCCATTTGGTCAATCATTTGTGGTCAAGGGAATAATAGGCACAGATGGCAATAATCTCCTCGTAGAATTACTAGGCATGAATAGAAAAAACACAAATTCCAGGTGGGATAAGATTCCCTACTTCCCATTCATTGATCGATGTCGAATGACCCCGACCCCTGGTCAAATCGAAAGAGTGAAGCATTCTCCTCAAACTAGCGGAGAAAGGTGCTCAAACCTGACACACAATGGAGTGGGTAAGTGACATTGGTGACCCTTCCCAAAACCAAATAGAGGAAAGTGAAGTTCAATCGAACCTCAGTCGAACCTATTCGAATTTTAACGTTTTGTTGAAGTTCCCAAACTTCGAACCTCAAAGTTCAAGTTCTGCAAACTCTGTGACTTAGGTCCCCTATACTATGGCTCCCATATGCCATGGAACGTCGACAACGAATAAGAGGCATTTAAAAGACCTCATTTTTGGCGATTCATTTTTTAGGCCAGTCAAAATTCCATGCGTTTTGATCATTTTTTTCAAAAAATTGACAATATGGATCATCTTAAAAATCACTAAAACCCCTAGGGGTAAAGTTCCCATCACATTGGTGGAATTTTGACTTTCGACATAGTTCCAACTAGATTTAGGGCCAAATTTAGCCAGAAAAGTGGGATGGTTTGAGTGTTTCTTATCCCATGCTTGGAACACCTAGAACCTCTCTCACTACCTTTCACAATCACTCAAATACCATTTTGGTTTTTAGACATATTTGACAAGTTATCAAAAAAATAGAACATTGTTACACTTGAGATTCACCTTAGCGTACACTATATTTTTTCACCATATATGGGCCATCATATGAATGAATTATGTGTCTTGTTGTTGCATGATGAGACAAAAGTGTGCTTGTATTATGTATTGTATTGGACCATGCTTAGATGTTCTATGTATTGGTTGAGGACTTATGTGATATCTCTATAGCCCATGTGGTCGGTCATGGCTAAATGTAAACAAAGACTCTTAACCCTTCACCTAAAACATCGTTTAGGGCATCAAAACAACCTCATAAGTTTAGGATTTAGAAAATCCCAAAAAATCATATCAAAACTGTCAATATGGAGAATTGTGTTGAGTTAGTGGAAGAGGTGGGTGGCCACTAATAACCATATGGATCGGTGCTCGATCCTTAGGAAGAAATCGTCCCCATTGCATCAAGTTCTAACAATATATGAGAAAACTTTTCTGAATCTAAATCTTGGTGAGCCATTTTCCTTGCTGAAGAAGTTGTTCTGGTTTGACAACCCGATAGATTTGGATGTTCGGTTCATGAGTTCCCTTCATCCCGGTGTCCATGGTCTGATCCACTATAGATTTATCAAGGAAATTAGTATTGTGTTTTATAGGAGGATATTTCTCAACTATCTCTGAGGTGTCAAGTAGAGGTGGTAAATATAGTTGAAGCAACTGCACATTAAATATTGGGTGTAGGCCAAGGAAAGGAGAAATACTCAATTTAAAATCATTTTCACCCTCAATGGTGTACGAACCATATTACAATGGTGTGATATTCTTGTGGGGACTCGTGAAGTTCTATTTCTATAAACTAAACAAAAACTTGTCATCAAACTAAAACCTGTGGGGAATCCAATACTAGACATGTCATTGCTTGTACTTGGCATTGGCCTTCTACAATATATCATGAGGCTTTTGTTGTAGGTGTTGGATATGTTCAACAAATTTGGTTGATTTGTCTTCTTCAATATGAGCGTGGGAGGACTCTATCAGTGAAGATGGAATGGGAAGAGATACATTAATGGTGTAAAGACCATATTACAGTGGTCTAAGATTATTGTGGGTTCTCGTGAAGTTCTATTTCTATAAACTAAATGAAAACTTGTCACCAACTTAAAACCTGTGGGGAATCCA
>JASDQU010587267.1:0-22942 GCA_032191745.1 Picea mariana | reverse complement strand
ACATATATATAAATAAAAGTTTTGAAACTTTATAAATTTACATTATTCAATGGTGAGATGGGCGGGCCTATCGTAGAGGTCGAGTTCCATTTTTTCAAGCGTTTTTGGTCAAGGGAATAATAGGCATAGATGGCAATAATCTCCTCACAGAATGACTAGGCGCGAATAGAAAAAACACAAATTCCAAGTGGGATAATATTCCTTACTTCCTATTCACTGATCGATGTCGAATGACCCTGACCCCTGGTCAAATAGAAAGAGTGAAGCATTCTTCTCAAACTAGTGGAGAAAGGTGCTTAGACCTGACACACAATGGAGTGGGTAAGTGACATTGGTGACCCTTCCCAAAACCGAATAGAGGAAAGTGAAGTTCAATCGAACCTCAGTCGAACCTATTCGAATTTTAATGTTTGGTTGAAGTTCCCAAACTTCGAACCTCAAAGTTCAAGTTCTGCAAACTCTGTGACTTAGGTCCCCTATACTATGGCTCCCATATTCCATGAAACGTCGACAATGAATAAGAGGCATTTAAAAGACCCCATTTTTGGCGATTCATTTTTTAGGCCAGTCAAAATTCCATGTGTTTTAATCATTTTTTTCAAAAAAATGATCGTCTTAAAAATTGCTAAAACCCCTAGGGGTAAAGTTCCCATCACATTAGTGGAATTTTGACTTTCAACATAGTTCCAACTAGATTTAGGGCCAAATTTAGCCAGAAAAGTGGGATGGTTTGAGTGTTTCTTATCCCATGCTTGGAACATCTAGAACCTCTCTCACTACCTTTCACAATCACTCAAATACCATTTTGGTTTTTAGACATATTTGACGAGTTATCAAAAAAATAGCACATTGTTACACCTGAGATTCACCTTAGCATACACTATATTTTTTCACCATATATCGGCCATCATATGAACGAATTATGTGCCTTGTTGTAGCATGATGAGACAAAAGTGTGGTTGTATTATGTATTGTAGTGGACCATGCTTAGATGTTCTATGTATTGGTTGAGGGCTTATGTGATATATCTATAGCCCATGTGGTCGGTCATGGCCAAATGTAAACAAAGACTCTTGATCCTTCACCTAAAACATCATTTAGGGCATCAAAACGACCTCATAAGTTTAGGATTCAGAAAATCCCAAAAAATCATATCAAAACTATCAATATGGAGAATTGTGTTGAGTTAGTGGAAGAGGTGGGTGGCCATTGATAACCATATGGATCAGTGCTCCACCCTTAGGAAGAAATCATCCCCATTGCATCAAGATCTAACAGTAGAAAAGAAAACTTTTCTGAATCTGAATCTTGAGGAGCCATTTTCCTTGCTGAAGAAGTTGTTTTGGTTTGACAACCCGATAAATTTGGATGTTTGGTTGGTGAGTTCCCTTCATCCCGGTGTCCATGTTCTGATCCACTATATATTTCTCAAGGCAATTAGTATTGTGTTTCATAGGAGGATATTGCTCAACTATCTCTGAGGTGTCATGTAGAGGTGGTAAACATGGTTGAAGCAACTCCACATTAAATATTGGGTGTAGGCCAAGGAAAGGAGAAATACTCAATTTAAAATCATTTTCACCCTCAATGGTGTACGGACCATATTACAGTGGTGTGAGATTCTTGTGGGGACTCGTGAAATTTTATTTCTATAAACTAAACGAAAACATGTCAGCAAACTAAAACCTGTGGGGATTCCAATACTAGTCATGTCACTGCTTGTACTTGGCATTGGCCTTCTGCAATATATCATGAAGCTTTTGTTGTAGGTGTTGGATATGTTCAACAAATTTGGTTGATTTGTCTTCTTCAATATGAGCGTGGGAGGACTCTATTAGTGAAGATGGAATGGGAAGAGATACATTAATGGTGTACAGACCATATTATAGTGGTCTGATATTATTGTGGGGACTTGTGAAGTTCTATTTCTATAAACTAAACGAAAACTTGTCACCAACCTAAAACCTATGGGGAATCCAATACTAGTCATGTCACTTCTTTTACTTGGCATTGGCCTTCTGGAATATATCATGAACATTTTTTTGTAGGTGTTGGATATGTTCAACAAATTTGGTTGATTTGTCTTCTTCAATATGAGTGTGGGAGGACTCTATCAGTGAAGATGGAATGGGAAGAGATACATTAATGGGGGGCAATAGATGGAACCCCAAGTACACTTGAAAAGGGTTGTGCCTAATAGATTTTTGGAGGGATATTTTATAGCTATGATGAACATATGTAAGTCTCTACATGGATTCTTGGAGTTGGACATGTGCAAGATATGCACAATAATCCTGTTGACCACTTCTATTTTCCCATCTAATTGTGGATGGAAGGCATGTTAGAAATTTGGTTCAAGGCTTCATGTGAGTTTCACAACATCGGTTAACCCCCTCCTGTAGATCCTAACTATGGTTATTGTGGTGGATATTAATTCCTTTGGTTTTTGGTTTAATGACAATCATAGTCCAACAAAAGGTATTAGAGAAACATGTCTCAATTTCAAAACTCACTCGACACGTGTGAGGGTTAGATTGTTTGACATTGGGTTCAACCCTTCCTTTGAGTTTCACAACATGGGTTAACCCCCTCTCGTGGATGTTAAATCTAGCGATTGTGGCAAATATTAATTCCTATGGGTTTTGGTCTAATGAAAATCATAGTCCAACAAAGTAGTCGATTTGATCAACTTGGTGTCCATCAGAAACCATATGCTAGAATAGAAGGTATTAAGGAACTTGTTGTCCCTATCTGAAATAATGGTCCGTGGTAGCCCAAAATGAATCCAAACATGGTAAAAGAAGATCCTAGTAGTGGACTCAACTATAGTTCTCTTTTTACATGTTGCCAAAATGGCCATTTTAGAGATTCGATGATTGACAACTACAAAGGAACAATCATGACCATGTTTGGTGGAGAAAAAATATGAAATGTAATCCATGGAGACTAACTTCCAAGGCTTGTCTTGGGTAGGGAGAAGAGTGTACAACCCCTGCTTCTTAATGGATAGTTTGATGACAAAATAGATAGTGCACGACCGGATATACCGACTAACGTCCTATTGAAGCTTTGGCCAATAGAAATAATCATGAAGTACAATGATTGTATTCTCCACACCAAAGTGTGCTTCCACCCAATTGTAATGTGCCTCCCAAATAAAATTTGTATGCTTTCTTAAAGGAACACAAAGATGGCCTAGATAGCACAAGAGTGCATCTTGGAGGTGGAAGTCCATGACTTTTTTTTCCCCACTTAGTGTTTGATAAGGAGCAACAAATTAAGAGTCATTGTTGGATAAGTATGGCCACCTAAAGGTATTCTACCCACATGAGTTAATAGTTGTGGTTAGTACCAAAACCTAGGGTTGAATGAGGTAATTTTCAACATGTTTGACATTTCCCTTCTTATACTTAATGTTCAAGTTGTAGGTACATGGACCACTTTTGATGGTGGTCTGCAACTTTCCTTGTGTTGGCATGGATTCCAATGGATTGTGATCAATGTGGATGGTTGTTTCCTTTCCTATAATATAATTCTTCCACTCTTAGCATGTCTGCACAATGGATTACATCTCCTTGTCATAGGTGGGATGTCTATGAACAACATCATATAACTTCTCATTGTGGTAGGACATCGGATGTCCCTACTGAATGAGGAATGCACTGATAGCATAGTCAGAGGAATCTATCTCAATCTCAAATGGAAGTTGTAGGTATGAAAACATGAAGATTGTTGCAGAGAAGAGACGAAGTTTCAGATCATGGAATGATTTATGCTATGATTCAGACAAAACAAACTTAGCTTTAGCTCCACCTTTGGTCACTTGAATTAGAGGCCAAAATATATGAGAGAAATGTAATATGAACCTATGTTAGAAGTTGGCAATGCCTAAGAATCTATGGAACTCTATCATAGTCAGCATGGTTGACCAATTGCAAATGAGTTTGATCTTGGTTGGGTCAACATACACCCCATGTTCATCCACAATGTATCCCAAGTATTAGATTTTTTGCATGCAAAATGAGAATTTCTCCAGATTGACATCTAAAATTGTGTTTTCGTAGGGTGCTCGAGACCTATTGAATCTCTTGGATATGTTCTTCCCAAGTCTGGTTGAAGATGAGGATGTCATCCAAATATACGATCCCAAAAGAGTTTGTGAATGACTACAACATATCATTAATCATCATCATGAACGTTGGAACAATAGTTAAGCCAAAAGACATGACCAACCAGTCAAAAAAAACTTCTTTAGATTTGAATGTTGTCTTCCATAAATTAGTTTGTTCTATCAGAACTTGGTGGGAGCTTGACTTAAAATCAATGTTACTAAATAACTTGACACCCTTAATATGATAAAGAAAATCGTCAATTTGGGGGATTAGGTATCAATTCTTGACATTGATTTTGTTCATTTAGAGTGAAAGAATGACCCTGCTTTGAAATTTTTATCAGATTTTTTTTTAAGTTATGTTGAGCGACAAAATCGGTAGGATTCGATATTTTTATGATCCTAGCTATGACCCGAGATTGATAAGTAGATAATATTTTTAGATTTCACGATCGATCCGCTACCTACGGTGGGCTTATCATACGAAAGCCAACAAGAAACGATGTGTGAAAGCATGATGGTTATTCTTGTTGCTTTGTTCTTCTCATTCATATCAATAGTGGGTCTTGCTTCAGTCCTTCTATGGGACTAAATTTGGAGGTCATGAAAGAATAATATGTCTGCTATACTAGCTAATACTAACATAAAAGAGAAGTTCATAGAGGTTTTCCCATCAATCATCTATCACAAATTGATCCAACAACTTTCAGGGATATCAATTGCAATGGATTTCCCTATCTGTTTGGTCGAATTCATAGAAGGTGAAGGTTAAGAGTGATGCCAAGATGAAACCATGGCTTCCACAAGGAATGTATAGAAAAATGGATTCGTTCTCACTCTTCCTATCCTACATGTATATGTTCTCTTCTCCTTTATGTCTATAAAATGATGGAAAACGACACTCAACACGCAAACCAAACGTCAAAGAAGAGAAGATTCACCAATGCAAAATATCTGAGGAGTCTCGAGGATTGTTTTACATAGAGACTGGGATTCAAAAATGGTATTAATAAATAGATATGTCCTTGGCCAGATAACCAAAATGAGTGGATAGGGCGAATAAATAAATGTTTCAAATAGATGAGATTGTATCTATAGAAAAGCTATGATAAGTTCCGAGTCTTAGTTAAAAGAGTAATGTTATTAACTACATACATCCATTGTCGGTAGTTCCATGTAACGAGATGAAAGTTATGAATAGTCTTGGTAGAGGAAACTATTTTAATGGAGGTACTTGTAGCCATGGCTCATTTGGAAATATTTAGATGTTGTGCTGTAAAATGTTATAAAAACCTACATTGATATGAAGCATTTGTAATTGAACTCCAGTGACTTCTTTGTTATATATAGTGTTTGTGTGTCTTGTCTTGTTAATTTTACATGGCATCCAGTCAAAATGTCTAACATAGAGTTGTAAAGTGTGTTGCTACTAAGTCTTTTAAGTGGGCAGAAGCAAAGAAAAAACACAAAAAATAACAAGAAGACATATTTTTATTGCTCTATGTTCAAAACGATTACATATGCATCATATTTATAGAGGCTTTGGAAGGATTTCGAGAATCCAGAGAGTTCTCGAAGCGGGAAACATCTGGAAGCTTCGGTGGATTGTCAGTGGAGGAAGAGTGTGGAAGATGGTTGAGGTTTCCAGTGGTAGGTAGAGTAGAAATTAATTCTTCCGACACTCCCCCCTAGTTTCTACTACTAATTACATCAATATTTACAATGCCCAATGCTTCTCTCAAATACTCAAATTTCTCTTGCGCTAAAGCCTTTGTAAATATGTCTGCAAGTTGTTCCTTTGATCTGCATTAGATTGTAGTAAGATCCTCTTGATTATTCATTAGATCCTTCAATATTCTTAGCATCCAAACTTCTCGACATGTTGTTGATGTACCTGCTACATACTCTTCTTCTGCTAATGAGATTGTCACTATTGGTTGTTTTTTTGATGCCCACACCACAACTCATGTTCCAAGATGAAATGTATATCCATATGTGCTCTTTCTATCATCAATACTCCCTGCAAAATCACTATTTGTGTATCCAACCAATTGCAAATTATTTGAAGTAAAATACAATATGCCATGATTCTTAACCTTTTTCCTACTTGCTAGTGTGAATTCTTTGGTGTGTCCATGAATCTAGAAATAAGAGTGACTCCATACATTATATCTGGGCTAGTCGATGTGAGATACATCAAACTTCCAACAAATTTTCTGAATATGGTTGAATACAAATCCATCTCATTTTGTTCTCTACTTAGTTTTGTGCCAATTGCCAGAGGTGTAGAAAATGGACTGCAATTTATCATTCTAAACCTTTTTAAAACATATTTTTCATATTTACTTTGGAAAATAAAAGTTCCCTTATCATTTTGTGTGACTTCAATGCCAAGAAAATATTTCATTAACCCCAAGTCCGTCATCCAAAATTTCTTCTTCATTGCTAATTTAAATATATCAATAGAGAGATTACATGTATAGATCAAATCATCAAGATATAGGAAAACAATCAATATCTGACCTTGTTCATTAACTTTGGTCTATAATGTAGGCTCACTAGTGCCTCTTTTGATTTCATTTTTTATCATGTATGAATCTATCCTACTATACCACGCTCTTGATGCTTTCTTCAATCTATAAAGTGCCTTATTCAACCTGTAAACTTTGTCTTCTTGTCCTTTTACTTCATATCCTGGTGGTTTTTTCACATAGACTTCTTCTTCTAAATATCCATTCAAGAAGGCAGATTTGACATCTATTTGATAAACTTTCCAATTGTGTTGAGCTGCAATAGCTAGTACCATCCTAATTGTGTCAAGTCTTTCTACGGGTGCAAATATTTCATTGTAATCAACTCCATATTCTTGTGAAAATCCTTTAGCTACTAATATTGCCTTATATTTGTCAACTTCTCCATTTGCCTTATATTTAGTTTTATAAACTCATTTCACACCTATGCATTCTTTCTCCTTAGGTAAATCAACTACATCCCATGTATCATTTTTCTTAATAGATTCCACTTCTTCATTCATTTCATTAATCCAATGGTCTTCCTTAATTGCATCCTCAAAATATATAGGATCTCGAGTAAACGGAGAAAAAAATGGATTGCAAATCTATCCTATCTCTTTGATCATATATTTCTTGCAAGCTTCTAGTATTTTTGCCTCTTAATCTTAGTCTTAATGATTCAAGTGTAGGATTTGAGTCATAACTTACTTGTGGACTTGATATTTCTTCTTGCTCATCTTTCCTTTCTGAGATTTCTTCTTGTGGAATTCTTGATGGTATTCTTCCTTTCTCATTTGATTGTTCTCCTTGACCTTTTTCTCTTTGTTATTCATGTAGTATTGTTGTACCTATAATTGTCTTGTCTATATTTCCATCCTATGATTCTTCCTCTTTGAATACAACATCTCTACTTAAAATGACTTTATTGGTTAGAGTATTAAACAACTTATATGCCTTAGACTGTTCATCATAACGAATGAAAATGCATTTTTCACTTTTATCATCCAATTTACTCCTTGTTTGTTTAGGCACACGCACATATGAAATGCAACAAGATACTTTAAAATGAGAAACACTATGATTCTTACCACTCCATGCTTATTGAGGAATCATGTCCCTAACAATCTTTGTTGGACTCCTATTTAATATATAAACTGCACAAGTTACTGCTTCAGCCCAATATTCATTAGATACATTTTTTCCTTTCAACATGCTTCTTGCCATCTCCATTATTGTATGATTATTCCGTTCTGCAACACCATTCTATTGAGGTGTGTAGCTTGTAGTGAACTGCTTATTTATTCCATGATACCTGCAATACTCCAAAAAATCATTTGAATTGTATTCTCCTCCTCTATTTGATCTCAATATCTTAATGGATAGGTCACTTTGTTTCTCACCCAATTCCTTGAATTCCTTAAACTTCCAAATGTTTCATATTTTTGTTTGAGGAAATAAACCCATGTTTTTCTATTATAATCATCAATGAATGTTATAAAATATATGCTCCCCCCTAATGATGGTGTTTGCATTGGACCACATAAATCTGTATGCACAATTTCTAAACATGCCCAATCTCTATATGACATTTCTTTTGGAAATCTTTTCCTATGTTGCTTGCCCAAAATACAACTTTCACATGAACTTATTTTTTCTTGAATAGGTAGTAAACCTCTTACCATTTCATTTATTTCCAACAAACACAATCCTTTAAAGTTTAGATGGCCATACCTCAAGTTCCATATCCATGCTTGATCTTGACTTGATGCCTTGAAACTTGCTCCAATCTTCTCTATCATTTCACTTTTCATGTGAAGTTGGAACATTCTATTGTTTGTCATTTTAATCTTTGCAATCACCATTTTACTAGGAGGAATACCAAGTATAATGCGTACATTATTCTCAAAAGAAAGTCTATAACCCTTTTGAGTAAGTTGTCCCACACTTATGAGATTATGCTTCAAACCAGGTACAAAATAAACATCAAGAATAGTTTTTTTTCCAGTCTTTGTTATTACATCAATTGCACCTTTTCCCATGACTCCTACAATATTATCATTATCCAATTTAATTTGTGATTTAATTGATGTATCCAAATCCTCAAACAACTCTTTATTTCCAGTCATATGGTTACTACACCCACTATCAAGAAACCAAATGTTACTTGCATTTTCTTTAGCTACATCACATGTAATAAACAATGTCTTAGAACTACTCTCAGAGAAATTTGCATTATGCTTTCTCATATCTACTTGTTTATTTTGGCATTCATTTGAAAAGTGACCGTACTTCTTGCAGTAATATAATTGAATCTTTGATTTTTCATACCTTTGTGATGCCTGATTTTTATTTCTTTCCCTTGAGATAAA
The DNA here is from genome assembly GCA_032191745.1 of Picea mariana. Classification (NCBI taxonomy): domain Eukaryota; kingdom Viridiplantae; phylum Streptophyta; class Pinopsida; order Pinales; family Pinaceae; genus Picea; species Picea mariana. The sequence continues at coordinate 13,949 of JASDQU010587267.1, read as the reverse complement.
ATTTTGATTTCTCCTTCCTCCTCGGTCTTGATTCTTTCTTTCTTCTCTTTGAAAATTATTTCTTCCTCTAACTCTTCCTCTGAATCCTGGATTTTCTCTTTCTCTACCTCTTCCAAATGTCATTTTTGTTTTGAATGCATTCTCCAATGAGGTATTTTCATTCCTTCAACCTGTCTTCATAATTTTTCAAGGAGCCAACCAACTCATCCATAGAATATGTAGTCAAATCTTTAGATTCTTCAACTACCACAACAATTGCATCAAATCTTCTAGGAAAAAATATTAAAACCTTTTATACAACCTTATGATCTTCTAGCTCATCACCATTTTATCTTATTTGATTAACCAAATCCATAAAACGATATGTAAACTGATCTATTGAATCAAAATCTTCATTTGCAAGTTTTCAAATTCTCTTCTAACTGCTTGGAGTTTGGCAATTTTTACCTAACTAGTTCCTTGATATGTTGTCTCTAGAATGTCCCATGCTTGCTTGGCTGGCTACTTTAATCCTTCCAACAACTGAATCGTCCAAAGTTTGTCCAATTATCTACAAGTTCCTTTTATTCTTTTGCCTATTTTCATCAAACTGTTTCTTTTCATCAAGCTTTTGCTTTTCATCAACACTCAAAATACACTCGTCTTATGGTTTTGTATAACCAATCATTAATATATCTGATATCTCATATGATTCAAATGCTAATTTCTTTCTAAATGCCCAATTATCATAATTTTTCCCAGTAAATGTTGGAATCATAAGTTGTTGATACATGCCTAATGTCATTTAAAAAAAAATCAAGCCAAAATTTTTTCAACAAAATAGGGAAATGACTATAGAAGGTGAGTGTTCTTCGTACTCTTATTCAAGAAACAACTCCTGTGCAAGTATTATAAGTGATCTTTAAAGTCTTAGACTGCTATAATTCTATCCACCGTGTCACCAAATTAGTTTCCAAAATAAAAATCAGGGTAATGGGGGTAAACAAAGACGCCCAATATAATGTGCAGTCCTACTTATTCATGACGCACAATTATCCAAGATTACCAATCAATCCACCTTGATTTGTTAAATGGATCTAAAATTATAGCCGCCTATGTTTTATGTTGGTAATAGGATTAGTATTAACTCCAACAGATCCCAAATACAAAGAAAAATACACGCCTACCAAATCTGGATACAGGTACACCATGTGATCGAAGCCCAAGAAACCATGACCTGTCTTCCTACCTCAGTTGATGGATCCAATGGGGACTGAGTTTGACATTAATGATATGAGGCGGCTTCTCGAGGTGCTTCTCTTAAAATTTCGGCCTGCAGGGCTTTCCATTCAGAGACTTCAACAACACAACTTCCTTCTCTCTCTCATTTGCGTCTGTAGAGTGTTGTGTCACGTCCATTTCTGTGCAGACGTCCCCTTCAACTATCGTAGAACACTGCATAAGTGCTTCCTCAAGCTGCGACCCAAGTTCCGAGAACTCATCGACCTCATCGGTGTCTTCAAGGGTTTCCGGGAACAGATCGAAAAGAAAATAAACGCCTTTACACATAATACAAGTACTTTCTTCTTCTCTCACCGGACCATTACATCCCTCAACCTTACAACACTCAGGCGCTCTCTAACTCTCACGGTCCTCACTGCTCACCTCACTCTGATACCAAGATAAAGTGGGCAGAAGCAAAGGAAAAACACAAAACATAACAAGAAGACATATTTTTATTGCTCTATGTTCAAAACAATTACATCTGCCTCGTATTTATAAAGGCCTTGGAAGGCTCTTGAGAATCAAGAGAGTTATCGGAGCGGGAAACATTTGGAAGTATCGTATCGGTGGATTGTCGGCGAAGGAAGAGTCTGACATATGGTGAAGGTTTCCTATGGTAAGTAGAGTAGAAATTAATTCTTCCAACAATGTTTAGATCCAAAGTTGCATAGGTTGCACATGTGTGGAAATGTTTTACGTAGGGTTCTATTACTGTCAACAGAGTGGAGAGGCTAAATATTTTTATGAGTGATGCATATTGATTCTTGTAAATTTATGAGGTAAGTGTAGTAAAAGCATTTGTTTCTAAGTCGTTATACATTGAGAGTCACTCAAAACCCGCAAAGACAATTTTTATTGATGGTGATTTTACATCCTATAACACAATATTTCGATATTTCAACTACAAATCAAGAAAAAATAACAACTTTTAAAGCGCATTGCCCATGCATGTTATACATTGAGAGTCACTCCATACCCGCACAAACAATTTTTGTTGATGGTGAATTCACATCCTATAACGTATTTAGATATTTCCACTACAACTGAAAAAAAGGATAACTTTTAAAGCGCAGTGCCCATGCATGTAATAACATTAGTCTTACAATCATGCATTAATGCATGATCTAAGTGTTTAAACTACCAACTATTTTTCCATGCTGAGGCATGCAAATCGTATCAACTAAAAATGGAAAGTGCATTCATGGACATTATTGTGATCAGTTTGTGTAACTAGTGGATCTAGTTGTAACTAGTTTGTTTAATAATATAGAAGATCCTATATATATATCATATTCATAGTGGTGCAAGAAAAGAGTATGTAATTTAGTGTAGCACAATGTGTGGGAAGAGAGTGAGAGGATAGTTGTAATCTTTTGTTTGGTTGTTGTAATTCTCCCTTGAATAATAAGAATACAGAATGTATCATCTAAAAATGGAAAGTGCATGCATGCATACTACCGTGATTGGTTTGTGTAACTAGTGGATCTAGTTGTAACTAGTTTTTTTAACTGTATAACAGATCTTATGTATCTACCATAGTCATAGAAGTGTGACAAAAGAGTATGCAATGTAATGTAACACACTCTATGGGAAGATAGTGAGAGGATGGTTGTAATCATGTGATTGGATGTTGTAATTCTCCTTTGAATAATAAGAATATTGATTACCATTTCCTTGTGGTTTTTTCCCTTAGAAGGGTTTCCACATAAACCATTGTGATGATTGTTGTGTCTTGTTTTCTTTGATTTTAAATCTTTTTTGGTTTATTCTTTTGTTTCCTAATAAGTGGTATCATAGTTGCGTTTTTGTGGAGCATAGAATTAGTCAAGATGGAGTTTTTTTGTTGAAGTTGTTGAAGATGAAGGAGCGTTAGTTGTGTCCCTAATGCTCTCTGAGATCAGTTACAGGAGAGTTAGCGCTCCTCACACTTGCAAAATCAGAAATTTCAAGGAGTGACACTCTGTGTACCTTACAGGAGGAGCATTAAATTTCAAGGAGTAACACCCACAAAATTTCAAGAGTGATTCTCCTTGTACCTCATGGGAGTAGCAATAAATTTCAAGGAGTAATGCTCCCTGTAGGAGATTCAACATTAGAGAACAAGGTAATATGCACATAATTTGATTTTTTGGATGACACATATCTTAAGCACATGTTATATCTTATAAAGGGTCCATTTTTGGGTGGAGATATGTAAGAATCACCTTTTATAAATGGGTTTTATAAATATATTAAGTATATTTTTGGATTTAAACCTTTTTTGAAGTTCACCCTTGAAACTATACCATTGTTTCTCCATATTGAAAACCTAGTTTTATAGACTATGGTTTGGGAGTTTGTTCTAATGGAAAAGGTGCACAATTCAAAGTTTGAGGTGGAAAAATTCAACGGAAAAAATAAATTTCAATTACAGAATTTCAATATGCGGGATCTGCTCGTGCAACAAAGATTGAAAAAGGCATCAGTTTGCAAGTCAAAGAGACCATCGTGTATGTCGGACGAGCACTAGGATGATCTAGATTCAAGAAATCTAAGTACCATCATTTGTGTTTGGAAGCTAGAGTTTTGTTTAACATCGTAGGAGAGGAAAGAGAAACAGGTTTATGGAGCAAGATGGAAAGTCTTTATATGAAAAAACCCTTCACGACCAAAATCTTGTTGAAGAGGAATTTGTGTAGATTACGGATGAAAGAAGGTACACAAATTGTTGATCATTTAAATGTTTTCAATGCTTCGATTTGTCAATTACCTAGTATGGAAGTAAAATACGAAGACGAGGACAAGACAATTATAGTATTGTATTCATTGCGTGAGTCTTAGGATCATCTGGTCACATCTATGTGTTTTAGCACAACAAGTGTCATTGGTTATGATATTGTTATGGGATATCTATCATCTAAGGAAATGAGGAGAAGATCGAGTAAAGAAACCTCAACATCATAAGCAATGGTGTTCATAGGTCGATCTACAGAAAAAGGGAAAGATCAAAGAGGTGCATAAAGATCTAAGTCAAAAGGAAAGAAGAGAAAGAACCATTGTTGGTTCTTTGGTGAATATGGGCATCTCAACAAGGAATTTTGGAAAATATAGAAAGCATCTAAAGAGGACTCCACAAAGGAAGTTAATTCAACTGAAACAAGTTCAGGTTCAATTTCAGATATGGTTGATGAGGTATTATCTACTTTTGATGTTTCACATCAACATTAGCATTGGTTGTTAGATTCGGGTTCTTCCAACCACATGTGTCTTCATAGAAATTGGTTCTCAACTTACCAATCTATTGATGATGGTGTTGTTTTTATGGGAAATGATTTTTCTTGTAAAATTGTTGGGGTTGGTAGAATCCAAATTAAATGTATGGCGGTACTATAAGAACATTAACATATGTGAGGCATGTAACCGAACTTAGAAAAAACTTAATATCTTTGGGAGTTCTAGATTATGATGGTTATAAGTGTACAACTCAAGGTGGAGTACTTAAGGTGTCGAAAGGAATCTTAGTAGTCATGAAGGCAAAGATAATCAAGAACCTTTATCATCTTGAAGAAAGGACTAAAATAAATTTAGAAGTGGTAGCATATGAAGGTGAAAGTGACTCTACTCATTTATGGCATCAACATTTTGGTCATATAAGAGATAAAGGGCTTAAGTTACTAGTTGATCATAAATCACTTGCAAGTTTAAAGTTTATGAATTTTAATTTCTGCAAGTATTGTGTTTTGGTAAAACAATCTAGACAAAAGTTTTAAACATGAAGAGAGAGAATAAAAGGTATCCTTGATTACATTCGTTTAGATGTTTAGGGACCATCCCCTACAATTTATTTTGGAGTATCATCATATTTTGTGACATTTATAGATGATTACTCTAGAAATATGTGGATCTATTTACTTAAAATCAAAGTTGATGTATTTAATACTTTTAAGCAATCTAGACATTTGGTTGAAAAGAACAATGATAGTTCTATCAAGTGTTTAAGAACAAATAATGGAGGTGAATTCATATCTGTGGAATTTGAAAAATATTGCAAGGAAGTTGAGATTGAATGACATAAGACCACGATGTATACTCCTCAACAAAATGGCGTTGTTGAATGTATGAATAAGACTCTTCTAGAGAGATGAAGGAGCATGCTTAATAATGCCAAGTTGCAACAAGAATTACGAGAAGAAGAATTTCATACAACATGATATCTAATAAATCGGTCACCATCAACTGCAATAAATTGTAAGATTCTAGAAGAGGTATGCACAGGTCATTTATGTGATTATTCAAATATCAGAATATTTGGTTGTGATGTTTATGCTCTTATTTAAAAATATCAATGTTCTAAATTATATCCTAGATAAAAGAAATATGTATTTTTTGGTTATGGTGATGGATTTAAGGGGTATATATTGTCGGATCCTACTACCCACAAACTCATCATAAACAAATATGTGGTATTTGATGAATCCTCACTCATAAAATCAGACCTGTTAGATTTTGAAGTGAGATAAGAACATGTATTGCAAGTTCAATAAATCCAATTGGAGACTCAGCCATCTTCAAAAATTGAGGAGCATGATGAAGTTCCAAAAGAAAAAGATGAAGATGCAGGAAATATCCAAGAAACTGTGGATATTGTTATCACCATAACAATTTTCAGATCAGTATCCAAATTTGGAAAATTTAGCGAAATGCTATATCATTGTGGAAGAATGATAGTTTGGGGGACTAGATTATATCCAGCGGCATATAGAAAAATATAGCGGAGGCACAAAAGGTATAAATTGGCAGACCGTCGATCTTGAAGAAGCCAAAATCAACGGCTAAGGCACATATCAGGGAATGAAGCAACACGGAATATAATTATTCAAAGGCGGGCTAGGGAAACCATTATGGTTTCATTCGTGGACACGTGGTGCTCTCAGAGAAACATCGGGGTGAAAAGAGGTCCACCTAAAACCATTTTTTCCGACCCCCGATATCAAAAGTTGATGAGGCTCAGAAGACCATAGATCACCTGCTAATTTGCATTAATTTTTTCCCAATGCATCTTGTCCTTATGTTATTTTTGCACTTAGATTTTCAAACTTTTTCACCAGCTCCGTCAAGCTCCCATCACCTAATGGATCATCCAAAATAGTCATGTACTCCAGTAGTCAAAAGTTGGCAAATATCCCAAGCCTATACCTAGCCTTAATTCTTATCTAAATCCCTTAGGTCCATCACTTCATTCATTTTTACCCTTATTTTCATTTTCCTATTGAAAATAAAAATCTTCATTTTACTAAGCACCCTTATCCTATCCACAAAGTCATGTGTTAAGCCTCATATGACCAAAGTCTTTCGAAAATAGAAAAAAATGGGATTTTTATTATTAATATAAAAATTTTTATATTTATATTAATATTTAATTAATGAAGTCACGTCAAATCATGGGCACAAATCTCAATTTATAATGTGGAATGGTGTAAAAGCACTTTGGATTAAACCGATTAAACCACTCCAACCAAAGTTCGATGTAATAAATGCACCATTTATCATATGTTTAATGTGCGGCATTTTTCCACGAGTGCATTTCAATAACAAATATGGAATTTTTAATAAACACATAATAAATGTTTTTTCACAATGAAACGATAAATTGGAAAAAAATTACACAGTAAATGTTTTTTACAGGAAAATGGTAACAATAAATGTTTTTTACAATGAAATGGTGAATTTGGAAAACAAGACATGGTATTAAAAACCACGGGCATGAATTAAATTATGGAAATTTAATTTTATAGGATAGAAAAATATTTGGGAATTATTTTAATTTCAAATAAATTATTCTCAAATATTTAATGATAATATGGATAAATGAGATTAAATTTGAAAGAGTATAAGTGACAATTCAAAGAAAACGTGGCATAGGAAGGAGTCGGAGCGTTGGAGGAATCTGCAGGGATCATGAAACGTTTTTTTTCTGAAAACTATCATTTGTAATCATTGTAGAAGCTGAACCATTTCATTTCAGTTATTGTAATCAGTTACAAACTGAAGGAAATCGAATTGTATAAGTGTTAGAGGTTCTGAGTGTATTAGTGGCGAGGACAAGTGCAATGGCACAATTCTAGTGGTTCTGGACTCTGTTGTAATTTTCTAGGATTGAATTGAATACATATGCAGAAGCATTTTGAACTGTTTATCAAAAGATTCTAATGTCTATGATATGAGTTTTGTCTTCCTTCATTGTTTGTATTTCCTATGTTATTTAATTCCATTTACATTTTCATCTGTTTAAATTGGATAGTCAAAAGCCCAAAATTCATCCCTTGATGCTCTCGGCTGAAACAATTTAAACTGTGTGTATTTCTTCCTAACTAATTCAAAACTCATTTTATTAATGCTCTAATGCAGTTACTTGTTTTTCCCCTTTCCTCTTACACTCTGCAAATTTCAATTTACAACTCAGATTCATTGCCTCACTTATCCTTTATCCTCTGAAGAGTTCTATTTGCTAGTCAATGTTTTCATTCATTTTCAGAAATTTTGACTCCATAACCTTGAGTGTCCCTCCCCTTCTTAGCCAACAACTTTATAAAAACCACCAAAACAAACCAAATCTAGCCACTGATTTCGATAGATATATCAAGTGACACGAGAGAGCCCTCTCTGAGTTGAGACAGCTAGTGCTTCAACTCTAAAGATGGATGAAACAGTTACCCCTGTCGTATGTTTTGACAGCCGAACAAATTTACAAGGTGCTAACAGATATGACTCAACCATCTCTAAGGAGATGTACACGGGTTGGGAATCCTCCTACAAGGTAGGTTCATTATGTTTCATCTATGTGTTTGGTTTCTAATGATGGAGAACCTAGTTGTTATCAGAAAGCAATGAAGGTATTTGAAACTATTAAATTGAAAGAAGCTATGAAAGAAGAAATGGATTCCTTAGAGAGGAATAAAACATGGAAGATGGTATAACTTCCACAAGACAGAAAGGTTGTCGGTGGAAAGTGGATCTACAAACTGAAAAAAGGAGTGTTGATGAAAAATTTGAAAGGTAAAAAACAAGGCTGGTAGAAAAAGAGTATTTTCAAAAGGAAGGTATTGATTTTCATGAAATATTTTCACAAGTGGTGAAGCTTGATTAAATTCATGTTGTGTTAGCACTACTTACTTTAATTGATATTGAGTTTGAGCAGCTAGATGTTAAAACAATGTTTGTACATGGCTATTTGGATGAGGATATATATATATGGAACAACCAGAAGGGTTGTTCAGGATCACAATAAAGGTTTTCTTACAAACTCAAGAAGTTATTGTATGGCTTGAGGGAGTTTCCCAGGTTTAGTACTGGATGTCCTTTCTAATGGACCAACTTACATTGCTAAAAGGAATAACCCAAAATTAAGGATGATATCACGGATCCCAATTATCGTACATGACTACCTTGTTTAGTCTCTCAGTTGTAGAGAGATATGGATAAGATTTGTTGGAATCTTTTACATAAATTCTTGGTTTATTCTCCCATGAGGGAACCGAGGTCTCGCAAGAGAATGATAGGGATAATCTTGTCCAACCCTGTCCCCATTTCTTGGTATTTTTTTGGGAAATCACTTTCTTCTCAGATTGGCTTTTAATTGGAGTTAAAGATTGAGCCCGCTTTGAAATTTTTAATAGACAAATATTTCAAATTACACTGAGAAACAAAATTTGCAGGATTTGATCTTTTTATGATCGTGGCCGTGACCCAAGATTGATAACGGGAGAATGGTTTTAGAGTTTGTGACCAACATACTAGCTGTGGTGGACCTGTGATATGAAATCCCACAAGAAGAGATGAGCGAAGTCACGATGGTGATTCTTATTGCTTTTCTCTACTCATTCATATCTCTAGTGGGTATCTCTTCAGTCGTTCTATGGGACTACATTTTGAGGTCATGCCAGAATCATATGACTGCCATAATGGATAATACCAACATGAAAGAGAAGTCCATAGAGGCGCTACCATCAACCATCTATGTAAAATCAATCCAACAACTTCTGGCGATATCGATTTCAATGGATTGTCCTATATGCTTGGTGGAATTCAAGAAAGGTTAAGGTGTAAGAATGATGTGAAGCTTCAACCATTGCTTCCATAGGGAATGTATAGACAAGTGGATTTGTTATCACTCTTCATGTCCCACATTTAGACATTGTCTTCTTCTTAATGGCTATAAAAAGATGGCAAATGACACTCAATGCAACAAATCAAGAACCCATGAACGACATATTCACCAGCCAAGAACATATAATGAGTCTCTAGGATTTGTTGACAAAGAGTCTAGAATTAAGAAATAGATATATCCTTGGCTAGATAAACCAAAAGGAGTGAATATCTCCATTAATGAATTGTTTCAAATAGACAACATTGTATCTGTAGCAAAGTTGTGATGACTTTAAAGTTTTAATTAGAAGAATAATGTTATTAGGTGCATACATCCATTGTCACTATTGCCCGATAAAGAGATGAAAGTTTTGAAGACTCTTGTTACATGAAGTTATTTTATTGGAGGGACTTGTATCCATGGATTTCATTTGGAAATATTTAGATATTGTGATGTAAATTGTTATAAACAACACCATTAATATCAAGCATTTGTAATTGGCCTCTAGTGACTTCCCTGATATATCCATTGTTTGTATTTCTTGTATTGTTATTTTTACATGGTATCCAATTGAATTGTCTCACATAGAGCTATAAAATATGTTGTTACTAAGTCTTTTGATCCAGGTTTCCATAGCTTACACCTATGTGGAAATCTTTTACGCACGGTTCTATTACTGTCAATGGAGTGGAGAGCTCAATTTTTTTTCAGTGATGCAGATTGGTTCTTGTCAAATTTGTGAGGTAAATGTAGTAGAAGAATTTTTTTTGAGGTTGTTATACATTGAGAGTAACTCAAGCCCTAAATAAACAATTTTTATTAATGGTAATTTCACATCCTATAACACAGTATTTAGATATTTCCACTACAATAGGAAAATATAACATCTTTTAAAGGCAATTTCCCATGCATGTAATAACATTATTCTCACAATCATGCATTAATGCATGATCTAGGGATGGTAGAATTTGACTTTAGGTGATTTGATAAAAAAAATGATCACCATCGAAGTTTTTATGATTCTCAACAACCGAGTTGTGAAAACCTTCAAATTTGATGAATTGTTTTGTTTTCAAATTCCTCCCAAATAATTCTAGGATCCACAATGTGCAGATATATTTTTCACAACACAGTTACAAATACTACGTGCTAAAAAACTTCGTGACTAAACTCTCAATACTTACCACGTAGTGGTCAAACTACTCAATATAATGTGCATTGTGATAAAACATTTAATGAAATGATTTATTCACACTGTGTTAATATTTCACACATAAACTTACAAACACAACAGAAGGTCTGAAATACACTTGTATTTGTCAACAAACAAAATACTTGATATCTATTAAGAAATTTGGCAATGCACATTAATACAGAATACAACAACTAAGACGAGCTTCTACTCCAATGAATTCTGAACTATTTCTGCAACTTATAAAACACACACAGAGCTTGATCTCTCAAACTTCTTTGACTACCTTAAGTTGTTCCTACTACTATCGACTATGTTCTCTCTATTCATCTGCATATCAACTTCCTACAGACTTAGACATATATAAACAAGACTTAGACTTCATGTAGAAGTAAAATTGACTGAACATTAAAGACGAAAATAAATTGGATTGACTTATATATGCTTAACTCGACTCGAGAAAGATAAAGATCAACTCCATTAAATAACTCATATGCTTGTCGATTGACAAAATTGAGTTTGATTAAACTTGTGAACTTGTATAAGTTACAGAACTATGACTCACTAACTGACTGGCAACTCGGTGGAGACATAAATCTCACCCACCTGTAATTACTATTTCCAACACTCCCCCTTATTATACGGAGGTGGGATTAAAAAAATTCGCATCAAAAATTGAATTGACATATACCGTCAAATATTTGTTTCTGCTCAGACTCCTAGACTGCTTCGGAGATGATCAAATGAATCTCTTGCTAAAAATTTTGTAAATATGTCTACAAGTTTTTCTTTTGACCTAAAAAATTCTAAACATATTTCTTTTTTATTCACCAAATCCCTGATAAAATGATACCTTGTATCAATGTACTTGTTTTTCATGTGAAGCACATGATTCTTGGATAACATTATGGCTGAATTTTTTTCACAAAATATTGTAGTTCGTTCCTGTTGTTCCCGCAACAAATATTTTAACATTATTCTCATCCAAATTGCTTGACAAGATGTGCTTGTAGCTATAACGTACTTTGCTTCTATTGAAGAAAGAGTCACTATGGGTTGCTTCCTTGATGCCCATGATAGCATACCTTATACAGGCATATCTCCAGACATCAAATGAACTTTACTTTGTTCACCAGGTCGATTTGAAGTTGGCAAGAAAGTGGTTAAAATGTTAAAGTTATGCTTTTATGAGTTTTATAATCTCACACATTTTTATTAATGATTTGTGAGATAAGTCTTGTGCATTTAGCATTTTATTTGATTAATTCTTTGTGAGATGTGGATGCATTTTATCATGCTTAAAATGACCTTTTGAAAAACTCAGAGCATTTAATTAATTTTTGTGAAATGATTAATACTTGTGAGGGAAAGTGTGCATGAGGTATTTTTCATTAAAATTTTAATTATGGAAATTGGTTTTTATGTGAGAAACCACCTCATTCCAATTTTCTCACCGGTAGGTTGAGAGAATAAAGCGCATGGTTGAAGAGTCTTTGGGTGGTTTTGAGACTTTTCCCAGTATGTCCTTGAAGATAATTTGAGATCCTACTTTTATGGATCTTGTTTTTCCTCTTTTGTAATTAGATCCTATTATTGTGGATATAGGAATTAATTCTCTTTTTTAAGAGTGAGTGAGGAAAAACTATATAATTCTTTATGTGAGCCATATTAAAAAAAAAGGTAATGGGGAGAGTAATGAAAAATTAATGAGTGGATTTAGAGAGCCAGAATGTTATTACTCCTAAGAATTGATCATTCATGTAAGGAATTATCCTTCTTGATGTATGGAGAGTTATTAATGTCAGTAGTCTTATTGAATCATAAATGAAGGAGAAGGAATGTCTTATGTAATCACTTTTGAGAAGGTCCCAACATGTTTTGAAGAAGGAATGAAAGCAATTTGTATTCCAATTGAAACAGGTCTAGAGACATAGCCCGAAACATAGCCTAGGAGGAGAAAAATCCTTTATCAACATCGGTTGTCTCTCTCTTGTTCTACTTTCATCTGCTATATGCTCTTTGATGTTCATTTATTTTATGGGTATAAGTATAATACATTGTAATGAATGAACTACATCACTTTTTAAATCCCCTTGCAAGCAACAATTAGTAAAAATATTTTTAGTTGAAAACTTGCATAGAGTAAATACTCACCCATTTTAAGATCAAGTGATACAAGAGCAGGTTGTTTGCTTTGCAAGATGGGCAAAGGAGCGAAGCGAGAAGAAAAGCTTCAAGAATTAGAAGGGATAAATAAATAAAATCAAGATGAAAATGCATAGTTGAGGAGACTTGTGTAGGTTGTAGAAGAAGAGAAGCAAGAGCTTCAAGAGAGATCTCAGCTTCATGGAGAAGTTCTCAACGAAATTATTGAAGAATTGCAGATCGAATTGCAAGCCAAGGATGATATCTTGGCTAAATATGGAATATGGTGAATGAATGGAGGAGAAAGAGCCTTCTATTGTGGATGTACAAACTCAAACCGAGGTATATGATGTTTCTTCATGTTCAAATTCTTCGAGTATGAAACTAATGTAGGCATGAAACTCATCACGAAGATGGGATACAAAGGAGGTGGACTTGGCATTTATGGCTAAGGTGTCACTCAGCCATTGGAGATTTTACCAATACCACCATTTGTAGGTTTGGGTTATCTAAAGGAAGAGAATGGAGAATTATTAAAGGTTGTTGAAGTAAAAACCATCTCTTCACTATCAAATTCGAGGAAAGGAATCAATCTAGCTTGTCCTCATGAGAGAAAGGACAATTCAGGAGGATATAAAAATCATTCACATTCTTTGCTTGAATGTAAGAAAAATGATTTTTGCATTGCATATTCTAACCATGATCTAGCTAAGCATCAAATGAAAAACATTTGGGTTAAGAAGACAGATGTTTCCACTGGAAGTGAGACAAATCAAAAACCACACCTTCCAAGCCATCCACTAAGGAATCCAGAGTTGAATTGAAAACAAAGGATTTTTTGTAGTGATTGCAACATTAGTGGCCATTGGGAGAAGAAATGATGGAATATCCACACACAATTACTTTGTAATTAGAGGAAGAAACCTACTCCAACTCCCACCAAGAAAGAGGATACAAAATATCTTGCGATCAATGTTCCAGCACCGATCTCTCAAGAAACATACTTGCAAAAGGAAAGCACCTTCGATTGGTTGAGTGAGCATTGGTTATCATTTCTTCAAAACTGAAATATTTTGGTTACTTAACATGTTTTTCAGAAAAATGTAGCGGCAACTTGAGAATCACCATGGCTCAATCAATCACTATGCATAGAACTCAATGATTCCTTTTTATAAATCGTTGCACCAGATTTCAAAATTTGTAGTTATATACGCACCATACTTT
>JASDQU010587266.1:52924-66101 GCA_032191745.1 Picea mariana | reverse complement strand
TGCGGCAAATGCATCCCATGTCTTGGGAAGACCATTGAGTACTATGTTCACCAATTCCTTCTCTGAAGTGATCTCTTCAATAGCTTGTAGTTGATCTCTTAACTGGGAGATTCTTACAAAGTATGATGTTTTGTTGTCATCATCATTCATCTTCATGTCATAGAGCTCATTCTTCAGACTCATAACTTGTCCAATGTTTATGATTGAGAAGAGATTTGTTAGGACATCGTACATCTTCTTCAATGAGTCAAGATGGGAGAAGTAGGGTATCAAGTGGTATTTTATGGAATCCACTATGATACTCATGGAATTGATGTCAACATCTTTGAACTTCTCCATAGCTACAACATTCTGCACTTCCTTCTCTTCTCCTTCTTCAAACTCTGGCTTCACGATCTTTCCTTTCACAATATCCAACACTTTATTCTTGGCAAGGATGAGGTCAATCCTTGTTTTCCACACTCTGAAGTTAGAGGCTCCATCTAACTTGTTCTCATACTTCATAGAGTTAGTCATGTCTGACTTGACTTGGTCAAACCCTAGATTTGACCAGAAATTCAAACTTTGCGTCTTGGCTTGCTGAGAGTATCAGGAGATGCTCTAGGATAGAGCGCACTGATCTGTCTGGAGATTAGGTCAATCCATTCACTTAATGTTCCTCAACAAGAGGTTTAGGGTTTCTGCATCTGCTCCTGCTAGTAACCCTAGCGACAGTGTCTTGGAAGTTTCTTCTCCTAGTAACCCTAGCAGCAGTTCCTCAATGAGCTCAATATCCTAGTGGCTATGTTTCTTTCTAGTGTTTAGACTGAATGAAGGAGGTGTGGGCCCAAAACCTATTAGAATATAGAAGATGGTGTGCTCATTTTACCATTGATGATACCCTCGTCACCCAACCATAGGTCGAAGCCACCCTCTGAGCACCTTAAAATTGACTGAGAATTTATCTAGAAGCAAACCCTAGGCTAGATAGCCAAACAAAGGGTAGAACACCTTTCCCTAAGGATAGCGCATCACAAAAAGCTGATCAGATAGTCCAAACCCTAGCCAAGAGATAGTCCAAGCCAATACTGAAAGTGCTAGCTGTAGCAGCTGCACCTGCAGCTCTCCTCCACACATGCACACCAAACTGGGAACTGCAATGCACACCACTTGCTGTCTGCAATTCTGAGATGCTGTCAAATGAGAACTGGCACCCTGTATTTATACTGGTTTTGCCAGATTTGCTGGGGCCGACTTCTCCTTCTGGATATGTGTTTGTTCAGTAAATATTTATTATTTCTGGCTGAATTCTTCTCTTGGAGGCTAATAACCTAATATAAATTATCTTCTTGAGTCGACAAGACTTCTAGGGTTATTAGCCAACTCATTAGGGTTTTCTCTTGCTTTACAAAGTCTTCTATTCTCGTCAGGTTCACACGTGGAGGTAAATACCTCCAACAGCTACCATAATATTAACATATATATCATACACAACTATTATACATCATCATGTATAGTATATTATTGGTAGTCTATGGTTAATATTGATATTTCTATAACATAGATTATAGCATAGGTATATATCTCAATAGTGACAATACCATTACTTTACATACCTTAAATTTGAGTGGACCATGTTTTTTCCACCCCAAGTGGCATTGGGTAAGTATATAAAATTTGGTCAAATATCCTCATTAAAGGATAGAGAAGAGATAAGTGTCCCCTAAGTCTATTTGGTCATCTTTTTTTTAGGAAACAATTTGCTCAATTATATTAGTCATATGATTTTTTTACATCTTCCATCTCATCTAAGAGAATCCATAACAGAACATAACTAAAGGATTCAGAAACAAGCTTTTCAAAAAGAAAAAAGATGAAGTACTGTAGGCCTCAGAAAGTTCTAGACAAATTGATGAGTCAAGCATGACATCACAAATAACAAAAAACTATCTCCCAAATTACAAAACATAACTAGAATGTCGTTCAATAGAAATAGCTCCACACAAGATGATTAATGGACTCTAATCTGTCTCCTAGTTCCTTCTGCTCCATTAATCTAGTAACGATAGAATAAATTTCCTTCAATATCTTCGAAGGCCATCTTAGAAAGTTTGTCTGCTTATGTATTATAGTTTCTGAAAATATGTTGGTAGCTAATAGATAGAAAATTCTTTGATAGAGATTTAATTCTAGTTTTCCATCCTTCCATAGAGGACACCAGTAGTATTCCTTTGTTTAATATCCAATCGATAACAACCTTTGAGTATCCCAACACATGGATGCGAGGAATTGACAGGCGATTTGCTAGCATGAGAGTAGCCCAAGCTCCCATGAGTTCAGCTCTTGTATTGGTTTCTTTGCTACAATTGAAGGTCCATTTTATCATTGTTGCTTCCAATGTTCTTATAACTCCACCTGCACCACACAAGTTTCCATCTCTTTGTGTTGCATCGTCGAACCAAGCTAAAGCATAATCCTTTTGATGATAAATCAAAATATCTTCGAGGAAGTCTATCCTTCAGTTGAGTACTAGTTCTGTTTAGTAAATCCAAAGTTTTATATATCATTGCCTGTAATGATGGACTAAACTCTTCGAAAATAGCTCTGTTTCATTCATGCCAAATGTGCCAACTAATAAGTGTTGCTATCTGAGTACGGGTAGTCTTTTCCTCACACCAGTTTTTAATGCAATCAGATATGGTGCTTCCAATCCAATGACACTTCAAGTTTAATTCTTTTATAATTATATTCCAGCCTGTTATTGCAAAAAGAAAAATCTTAAAGAGATGAAAGATAGTTTCAGAATCTAGTTTACATAGTGGACAATGCCCAGGTCCTTTCCATCCCCTTTTCTGCAAAGAGTCCCAAGTGAGTATTTTTCCTTCAAAAGCCAACCATATGAACAATTTGATCTTTAATTGGACTTTCTATTTCCAAATGGAATGTCTCCAAGTCTCCACTTTCAACAAACTTTTAGAAGTAATTATGCTCCAATAGAAGTTTTTAACTGATGGAAATCCAAAATTATCTCCTTCTATCCACATTAATTTATCTTCCAAATCATGGATGAGAGCTCCTAATTCAGTAAGTGTCCACCTGTAATGATCCCATTCCTTTGCAAGTTCACCGAAAAATCCCAAATCATTATTTCTCAGCCAGTAGGAGGATAATGACTGTTCTTCTGATAAATTTTTGACCTGAGAAAGAGTATTGATTGTTTTTTGATATAAAGCAAACAAAATATTATTAGATAGGAAAGAGCTATTTCCCATCCCCAAAATCCGATCCTTACCAAGTGTGATTAGTTGACCTGTCCCTGGGTTTCAACATAATCCATGCGTGATAAGGTGAATAAATTTTAACAAGCCACTCCATATTCTAGAGGTCGCATTTAGCTGGAAGGAATATGATCTGAGCCAATTTATCACAGTCGAATTATGAAGATACTTGTCAATTATAACCCTGTGCTAAATTCCCTCACTCATAAGTACTCTCCAAAGAGTGTTTGTGGCCAAAGATTTACTAAAATCATAGATGTTATGAATTCCCCAGCCTCCAAGTATATTTGGTAGCGCAATTCGCTCCCAATTGCACAAATGCATCTGGTGAGAATCATAGTTTATTTTCCAGAGAAAATTATACATCAATTTCCTCAATGTATTTAGGACTGAACAGGGCACCACTGCGAAAGACAACCAATATATTGGTTGACTTTCCAACATTGCTTTCAAAAGGGTGAAACTTCCTCCTAAGGACAACCATCTATAGCACCAAATATTTATCCTTTTTTCCATATTTTTAATTAACCAACCCCAATCATCAATACAATGCACTCCTGACTTAATAAAAAATCCAAGGTATTTGAAACCCAGATCCAGCTCCATGAATCTATAAGGGAAAATAGCTTTAAAAGGTAACAGATCCTGTTCCGACAGTCCATCTTGATGGAAGGTAGACTTTGTTCCATTGAGTTAAGCCAGAGGTCAAACAAAAACATTTTAACATCTTGTCAATCTCCCACCATTCCTGCATATTAGCATTTTTCATTATGACCACATCATCAACAAACAATATATGAAGAATGTTTATGGTCCTTGACACTTTAATACCAGATAATTTACCCTCTCTTTGACTGTGTTTCACTAGGAGACTCAATCCTTCCATAACTAGGATAAATAGGAGCAGAGATAAAGGGCATCCTTTCCTTAATCCCCTACCACTTTTAAAGAAATTAGTGGCCTCTCCATTAATCAAAACTGAATAAGAAGTGGAAACCACACAAATCATTATCCAGTTTGTCAGGTTTAGATCCATACCAATTTGTAGGAGAACCATACACAATAAGTCCCATTTAATACAATCATAAGCTTTCTGTAAGTCCAATTTTAAGATCAATGACTTTTTCTTCTTCTTTTTAATGCTATGAATGCACTCATGAACAGTACCGATGTCATCCTGTATCTGTCTCCCCTGTAGAAATCCCATCTTCTCCTCCGAAAGTGATCTAGATAGAATCGGTTTAATCTGATCTACTATAATCTTTGAAATAATTTTGTAACTAAGATTACACAGTGAGATCGGTCTATAATCTCCAAAATAATTAGGCTTATTTACTTTGGGGATCAAAGTAATAAACATCAAGTTTAAAGCACATGGGATAAATCCTTTTAATCTAGACTCTTCTACCATTTTGAGGAGATCCTCCCCGACAATATCAAATAGATGCTTAAAAAACTCAACTGTTCAACCATCTGGGCCANCACTTTAAAATTTGATAATATCTTTTTCAATTCCTCCTTATCCACAGGTTTGTAAAGTTCCTTGGCCTCTATGTCATTCAACATATTAGAAAACAATGCAACCACTCTTACTTGATCATTGGTAGAAGGTCCTTGCTGTTCTTTGTAAAATTCTTTGAAGTGATCTAATGCGGATTTTTTAATATTTTCCTGACCATTGTATACCTGTCCCTCTTCACCATGAATCTCCCAAACATACTTGTTATTTCTCTTGAAGCTCGAAAATTTATGAAAAAATTTAGTGTTTTGGTCTCCACTTTGGATCCATATAGCCCGACTACGTTGGCGCCATTGCTCCTCTATTTCTTTTAGTAAGGTATTTATTTCTTTTTCAAGCTCCTTTAATTGCGTATCAATAAAAGTATTACAGGTCCCCTCCACCAAGTTTTGAATCCTAAAAGAAATCTCTTTCTCCAAACAACAGAGTCTAGAATTTTTACTATTCTTTCGGTCCTTTTGCCAAGATTTTGTGATAACTTTTAGATCTTTTAGTTTCCATACAACTCATTTCTGTTTTCCAGACTCCTTAAGATATTTAGGTTCATTCAACATTTTTTTCACCATCATTATGAAATCATTTTCTTTAGTCCACATATGATTGAACTTGAATGGGTAAGCCTTAAAAAGTGGAGGAATATCCAAATGGAGCAGTATCGAAGCATGGTCCGAGATGAAAGGGTATTCCACCTGTTGGCACAGGGGAAGACCCAGGGTTCAATGCTCAAGAGTGCACCAACAAATCCCTAACTACCGGCCCTTTCGACAACACCTGTGAAGCAGATGAAGTCTAACCCGAGGTGGAGGCAGGGGTGGTTGCAAGACTCGGGTGTTTGCAAACTTAGTTGGGACACATATATGTTATTATATCCTTATAGCACACTTAGCATCGATTATTCATCAATATTCAACCCTTCTTATACTTCACATATAGCACAGAGCATCACAACATTCACTTAGATCTAAGATATTTCAGCACTTAGCAATAGTAAAATAGACTAGATCCAGTAGTTCAACACTAAGCACCTTCATACACATCAGATCTAACATTCATACACATCTAAGAAGAACAAAGCCTAAGTAGATCTATCTAAATATATCAAATCACTTAGCAACGGAAGAGATAAATGCATCAAATCAAAGCACAAAGCATAATACACAGATTTACATGGTTCACCCCCTCCCTGGGGCTACGTCCACCAACTCTTATTCTTTATTAGTGTCTTCAATTGGTTACAGTGCAAAGCCACTCAAAACCCTTACTTCGCACAGGACAGAAGATCCGTGCAGCTCGCCAGATCCTTCTTCCTTGTACTTCAACACAAATCCTTCTAAAACCTTTTACAACAACTAGCACTTAGCTCTGCAAGCCTCTTACAATCATGCACAGAGCATTTACAATCCACATCCGATCACACAGATCTAACTACAAGCACTAAGCCATCAACCATTCTTACATTGCCTAAGTATCTATTTATACATTACAAAAGTGGGCCTAAGCATGGGTAAACCCACAGGCCGACATCCCTTTCCCATTACATTAACCCAAAACCCTAAAAGAAGCCCAAAAGTGGATTGAGATCCCGTGATCTCTGCTTCGCTTGGCACTTCTTCTTCGACTAGCTGTCGAAGTCCCAAAATAGGTCAAAAATGACCAAGGTTACCCCAAAACTTGGTCAAGGGACAACATGCCCCCAACACTCATCTGTGACTCATCCTGAGTCACTCTGGTCTGCACAATTCTGCTTCGAAAGCCACGAGCTTGGCTCGAGTTGCTTCAACCTGCTACTTTTTTGTGGCCTCCTACTGGGTGAATTCCAGGATCATTGTGTCATTTACTGGTCCTTCCAGGCGCTGTTCTGCAATGATGAAGACTTGCTCAAGCTCTGCTCCCTGGCTTTAGATCTCGGAAAATAACATGCATGCCTTGTCTTGCACCGGTTGGATTCACTGAGTGATTTCCTTCACTTTTCTCTGGATCATATGTATCTGCTGCTGAGCTGTGAATTGTTCAAGATATCTTTTCATTCTATCCACTGCAGACAGGGCCTTCAGTTGCGCATGTAATGTATCTGCATGCTTCTTTGCTTCTTGGATCTATGACTCCAGCACCTGTAACTCTGGATTCTCTGTAAGGTTCTCACAAGTCTGGTCACTCTGGTTACTGAGCTACTTGCACTCCAAGGCAAGAGCTTTCAATCATTCAACTGCACTGTGAGTAGTTGCTTCTCATTATTCTCTTATCTCTTGAGGGGTCTCAGGCATAGCGTGAAGTTCTAGATCGACAATGCGCCACTGAAGCTTTTGTATAACTTCTTCAAGTTGTGCCACCTGTTGTGGAACTCTCTCTTTAGCATGTACTTCAATAACAATCACAAAGAAGAGTGCTCTGTTGACTAGTTCCTTGACTTCAAGCTGCTCTGCGAGCAACTATTCCTTTTTTTGTTGTAGCTCTTCTTTCTCTTTGTCCCACTGTACTTGAAGAGAAAGTTTTTCTCATTTGGTAGCACTGTGATTCTCGACAAGTATTTCCTGTACCTGTGTCAAAGCCTGGGTGGCTTGTGTTGTGTCTTCTTGAGCTTGTCGAAGGCCAGCTTCAACCATATCAACAATCTGGTGAAGTTGAGCTGGATCATCTCCTATTTCTATTGTCCCTGATGTTAGAGGTGTAGTGGGGACTACACGGCTAGACTGGAGTGCCTACTGCACTCCTTGGAGTTCAATCTCTATACGGTTATACATCTACTCCTGCTTTGCCTCCTGCTTCTCTATTATTTCCTTTGAAGCATCATTTACCGCTGCAACGATGAAATCAAAGTCATCCAACGTGAGGGTAGTTCGCATCTTGGTTACAAGGGTTCTAGGTTTCTTTTGGGAGGAATATTTTAGAGGTGACACCTTCCTTTTCTTTGATGAGTCTTCTTCATCCCTAGGCAGTGGTACTTTTCCTTTCTGTTGTTCAATTTCTATGCCTTCTATTTCTTCTCCATCACCTCCTTTGTCTGGTGTGATAGAGGTATTCTTTACAGATGCATTGTCTACTTCGTGAACCTCTTCAGGCTTCTTCATTTTTCTTGGTCCTGGTGTATTCGATACAGTCTCTGGGATATCAATATTGGACTACTCTATGGGGTTCATTGGAATGAGAAGGTCGGCTGACCAATCCTTGGTGATCTCTTCGATGTCTTCCTTGGTCAACTTGTAATAAGACTGCAACTATTGCTTGTGTTCATTAGCTCGTGCTTTTATATAAATGAAGTGGTGATCCACGCTAAACTTCATTAAGGGTCTAAATCTGTGGAGCATGTTTGAGGTAATGTGAGGAGTATCCTGGATGGGGGTCTTTAGCTGGTTGTAGTATACATGGAAGAAGAAATTCGACTGCCATTTCTTGCTCATATCGGTCGAGTACCACAGGGTACTGAACCTCACAGCCAAAGGTTCAAATGGCTCAATCTTTGGGAAAGTGGCACCCTCCGACATCTCCCATTCTATGAAGGCAATTAGTATGAGAAGCCAACTGAAATGGAACTCATACCCTTGGTCTTGCGCTTCCCTGTAATCTAGTCTGAGCTGATTCACCAAGTACTTTGCCCATTTCATTTGAATTCCTTCTGCGCACTTTCCTGCGAGATCGACTATGAATCCAGTTACTTGGGTGGGTCGGTTCTTGCGGACTAGATTGCCTGCAATCAATTGACAGGAAAGGCGAATTGTGTTGCTCTGAATAGAGGCTACCTTGTAGCCTCGTGTTCCCTTCTCAACATTTCCATAGGTTTATTTGATCTTCGTTGCTAGCGCTCTGTCTATGGTCTTTCCAGGATAAAAATCTTGTGGGTCAAGGCCCTGCATGTTGAGTCTTGTGATCCAATTAATCAAGGTCATATCCACTGTGACACGGTGGTTCAACCACAAGTAGCCTCTGTGATAGCAAGACAGAAGCAACTTTACGCATGCATTCACCTCCTGGTGTCTGCCAAAGTGCGGGATCTTCATGAAATTCAGGAATTTTGACTACACGAGGTTCCGGGTCCAAGATTACAGGATGATCTTCGAGTTTTTTCCCTTTGTCTTCGTTAGATACTTGTGCGGGGTGAGCATATTGTATACTTTCCTGTCCCCAAGGTTGAAGTCACTAAACTTCAACGCTGTGAGCTTGTCTTGATCGACACAAATTGAGCGCACTCCTTTCGACATGTACGCAATGATCATAGCGTACTCGAATTCTTGGGGTACACTGTCACGGTTGATTTCACCATGTAGAGGGGGTAGGTAAGCGGGCAAAATGCTCAAAATTAGTTTAGCAGTCACAATATCATCCTTATGCTTTGTTTGCTTCTCATCGACTTGTGAGGACGGTCCAGCTCAAGCAGTGGATGGAGAAGTTGCTACTCCTCTTGTTGATGATGCTTGGACTCTGGTGGACATTCCTCTTTCTGACATGACTCTCTCAGACATTAAATCAAGGAGGACCTCTATGACAGATTATTCAACTGCGGTGAGATTTTCGGACATACACACTTGGGAAAAATAATCGAGGTCACGATGATCTCAGATACTACACTAGGATGAACAATCAGATCACAATGACCACTGTATACAATCACTAGTTCTGCAGGATTCGAATTCTCAGTTGGAAAAAGTGTTCTTTGGGCATGGCGCGACGAGCTAAATAAGAATTTCGGCCATGGTTTTCTTGCAACGGGTAGGAAGCTTCCATTAACGTTGATTTTTCCATTATGGCGAGGTCCAATGGTTTGGTGGTGATCCTTTAATTCTTTTCTGTCCGTTCGGGGCAGAGGCTGAATGGGTATATCGGTCCAACGACTATATTTCTTCGCCATGACGAAGTGCCACTGGTCGTTGTTTTGATATCCCAGCGAAGCTCAAATTCTGCAAGTTTTCCTTCTGCGATGTTCCATCTGGAATCTCCTATAAATTTTCAGTCTTCACCCTCTTCTTACATAACTTTCTATCCTTCTTCTCAGTAATATTCAACTTGGTCTGTCTTTTTCCATTCTGATTCCTATCTTCTTTTAGCATAGTTGCTGCGCGCTGTTGAGATTCTCTCTGGGATAATAATTCCTCTATCTCTGGGACAGGTGCTTCAGTCTTCTATGAGCCTTCTGCCATTCTTTCAGCTTCGACATTGGGGTATCTAGTGTTAAGGAGCTTCGATCTATTCTTCTGTTCTTCAATCAACCGTGCAAACTTCTTGGTCATAAAATCTTTTAATTCTGATTTCTTCTGTTCCAAAACTTCTGTTTCTTCCTTCCATCTAACTTGATCTCTGTCAATCCAAGGTTTTCCAAGTAACATATTAAATGGGGTGCTGTCCTCAATAAACTTAATAATCTCAAAATATTCTTCAGTCGAAGTTCCATTAGCATTCATAGATATATGAGTGAGCCTTCCACATAGTTTTACCAATTTTCCTCTGAAGAGTCCTATTTCTCCTAGTGAAGGGATCATGGCAGGATTCCCTATAGCTTCCCACGTTCTCTTGGTCATGATATTCATCCATGTTTCCTCATCTAGAACACAATCAATGTCAAAGTCCCCTATCCTTACTTCGATGCATTTGTTTTCTTTAAAGATCTCTGATAATCTGACATGTCAGTGTTCATTCAGGGTTTCTTTCATCTGAATTAATACTTTCTTTGATCCTTTATGAGGTTTTACTATCTCTGGAGTTGACTTAGGATTCATATTCATTCCTTTGAGCCTAGCAATCATTCTAGGGCAATCCAATACTTCGTGATCTAGAGCTTTGTGACAAAGACAACTAGGTCCTCCACTAGGGCATTCCTTAGCTAGATGTCTCGGTTTTCTGCAACTGTAATAGAGGGTTAATCCTCTCTTTCTTGTAACTGATCCCCAACCTCTTCAATACTTCACACCAGGATCATAGGGGCCAATCTGCAACAAATTTTTTCTAGGATCCTTCATCCATTTGTTAGTCCAAACATTCTTTCTATGCATACGTATAACATATCTATCACTATTCTTATCAGATCTGTTCATATCAAACCTTCTTTCATATAACAATGCCTTAGTTTTAAAGCTAGGACAAAATCTATCAAGAATACCTAGATCCATGTTCTAGAAACAAAAAAATTTCACTTATCTTACTTCTACAGAGCACAAAGCTTCCAAATATAGAACTTTCTTACCTTTATCAGAGCACAGAGCTTACAGATCTTACCTTTTTTAATTAGAAAATCCCACTTTTACCTTTCTTAGAGTACAAAGCATTCAGATCTTGCTTCTTCAGTATCAACCTCTTTTCTTGCAAATCTGATCTCTTTCTTTCTTAGTACAAATCTTCATAGGTCAAGTAGAACACCATGCACTAGGGAAATAGATCTACGCACAGAGATTTCTTTGCACAAAGATTCTTCTTCTCTAGTTCCCAACAATCACAGTTTCAGTCCCGACAATGGAACCATTTATTGGCACAGGGGCAGACCCATGGTTCAATGCTCAAGAACACACCAACAAATCCCTAACTACCGGCCCTTTCGGCAACAACTGCGAAACATATGAAGTCTCACCCGAGGTAGAGACAGGGGTGGTTGCAAGACTCAGGTGTATGCAACCTTAGTTGGGACACATATCTGTGATTCTATCCTTATAGCGCACTTAGCATCGATTATTCATCAATATTCAACCCTTCTTATACTTCGCAGATAGCACAAAGCATCGCAACATTCACTTAGATATAATATATTTTAGCACTTAGCAACAGTAAAATAGACCAGATCCAGTAGATCAGCACTAAGCATCTTCATACACATCAGATCTAACATTCATACACATCTAAGAAGCACAAAGCCCAAGTAGATCTATCTAAATATATCAAAGCACTTAGCAACGGAAGAGATAAACACATCAAATCAAAGCACAAAGCATAATACACAGATTTACGTGGTTCACCCCCTCCTTGGGGCTACGTCCACTAACTCTTCTTCTTTATTAGTGTCTTCAATAGATTACAACACAAAGCCACTCAAAACACTTACTTCGCACATGACAGAAGATCCGCGCAGCTCGTTAGATCCTTCTTCCTTGTACTTCAACACAAATCCTTCTACAACCTCTTACAACAACTAACACTTAGCTCTGCAAGCCTCTTACAATCATGCATGGAGCATTTACA
Source organism: Picea mariana (assembly GCA_032191745.1). NCBI lineage: Eukaryota > Viridiplantae > Streptophyta > Pinopsida > Pinales > Pinaceae > Picea > Picea mariana. Next base: position 54,167 of record JASDQU010587266.1, on the reverse strand, counting down.
ATCCACATCCGATCACACTGATATAACTACTAGCACTAAGCCATCGACCATTCTTACATTACCTAAGTATATATTTATACATTACAAAAGTGGGCCTAAGAATGGGTAAACCCACGGGTTGACATCCCTTCCCATTACATTAACCCAAAACCCTAAAAGAGTCCCAAAAGTGGACCGAGATCCTGTGATCTTTTCTTTGCTTGGCGCTCCTTCTTTGACTAGCTGTCGAAGTCCCAAAATAGGTCAAAAATGACCAAGGTTACCCCAAAACTTGGTCAAGGGCCAACACCACCTATGCTCTATAGATGCCAACTGTATCAACTGTATCTTCAGAAAGGAAAGTTATTTCTAGTCTCTTTGCAATAAAATATGCTCCCGCTCGTCCATTGCGCCACATAGGCACCACTTTCCCTGAAAAAATGTCAATAAGCTTATTTTTATGAAAATAAGTATTGAAGAAAATTGACAGCGGCCCTAATGAGGATATACCACCCTAGATTTCTCTGAATGATAATGTCTAATTAAGATCCCCTGTTAGAATAAGATTTTTTAAACTGAGCAATCTTGAGATTCCAGCTTCTCCCAGAAAAGTTTGCACTCCACGCATGGCTTGTAAACATTTAGTAGATTAATTTGTCTTTTACTTTCTAAACATAAGCCTGTTAATAAGATCCTACCACATGTAATAAACATAACCAGATAAAATTAATTTGGAACCCAAGAAACCATTAAACCGCCAGTGGTACAAAAATAATTCATCGCACAACTTAACCACGTTGTCCTAAGGGTGTGAAAGAAAGAACAATATTTTTCCGAATGAACAAGAGTCTCCTATAAGAAAAAAATATTAGGATGGGTTTCATCCAGTACACTTCGAACTGAGGAAATTTTTAGGGTGCCTCTAGTCCCCCTTAAATTGAGTGAGAGAAGTAACATTACTTAGATCTTGCAAGGGACTTCAACACTCTAAGGGCCCCACCTTCAGTGGAAGAATGTGGAATAGAAACATGCGAGGATTCAAGTGTAGATATTTTCCGAGCACTTTTGGTTTTTATTGGGGAATGTTCTTTTCTAGCCTCTACTGTTGGACACATCTACCACACTTAGAGGGGGGGTGAATGAGTGTGGGGCTCTTTTTCCCAAAACTTCCCTCTTGCACAAAAAATCATCAATTAGCATTCAACATTTATTCATTACCCATTGTTGTCATTTATAACCAGTTAGATGTGAGCACATATCAGCA
>JASDQU010587266.1:0-13975 GCA_032191745.1 Picea mariana | reverse complement strand
TTATATTAAAATAATAATTTAATAAATAAATCAATATTAATCGATTTGTTTTTTTTTCCAATATTATATCTCTATTTAAAACAAGAAAAAAATATGCTCTTAAATGAATTTATCAAAACCATTCAATCATTAATGCATGTGGATTTCATAACAATTTAAGAAATATATTCAAACTTCAATTTAATATGAAAAAAAAAAATTTAATATCTAATTTTGAATTTCATACATTATATTTTTATGGCAGCATTACAATTAATCAATGTATTTTTAACATGGAAATTAATTAATAAAATTTAAAAAAATGCAAATTGTTTTAGATACATTAATTTACATTAATAAATATTTTCTTAAAAAATAGAAATATTTTAATAAATGAATTTAAATTATAAGCTATATATTATATTAAAAATTAATTGTTTATTCAAGTTATAAGTTATATATCTTACTCCACATTACTTATTTATTAAAAGAAAATATTCACATATTTAAAATAACAATTTATTATAAAAAAATTGAAAAAATTATATTTATAAATTTAAGATACTATTTAGTAATATTAAACATGAAACTATTTTTATTTTGAGAAACATTATATAATTTAAAATTATAAATACACATTTATCATTAAAAATGTAACATAAATTTCAACATTTAATAAACTTAACATATATTTTTGTTCTTTAAAAAAAAATGCGAATGCCAATAACCTTAAATTTTACTTCAATCATTGTTAATTTTTTTAATAAGTAACCATAAAAATAAAAATAAAATAATGATTTGAGGATGCATAAAATAAAAAAATTGACACAAATTTATACTTTATATTGCTTGTTATTGTAATAATTATATTGTTATTGTTTTTGATTTGTTAAAATTATTTATATAATAATAATAAACATTTATTAAATTAAAAAACAATCATTTCTCTTAAAAAATTTATATCATATTTAATTAATTAAATTTAAATATAAAATAATAATAAATAAATAATTTTTAATATAACTAAACCAAATATTGTAATATAATATTTAATGTTTTATTGTATTTAAAATATTAATATTTATATTTATTAAAAAAAATATAAAAATACAAATATGTAAATAAATATGAGAACATATCATCGATAATATCATTTTCGGTATAAGTCAGTCGATATCAGTCAGTAAATCGGTCGGTATTTCCTGAGTGGGTGAAACTATCTTACTGGATGGGGATATATTGATTGGGCGGGGCGGGCTCCTTATACAATCTTTCCCTGCTCGATACATATGGAAAAAAAAACATATTTGAATTAGCCATTTAGATAAATTTATTTTTATAGGTTTTTCTTAAAGTTTTGTTTTAGACATAATTTTATGGTGTTTAAAATTATCCCAATTGAAAAATTAACTCTATAAATATTCAACATTATAAATTATAAATTAATTCTATAAATATTTAATACTATTATAAATATTAACTTTATTTTTTTAATTTTCATTTGATTTATAATTAAAAAATAAAACAATTTTACATCAATATTATTAACAAACAAAAAACTTATTTAAATAATTTCTTAATATTTTTTAAACATAGCTTTAACAATAAATTAAGAGGTTTCATATATTATTGTATATAACAGTTCTAACTACATATTTTTAAACATTCATCTAAATTATAATAAAAACACATTTTTCATTATTAAAAAACAAAAATCCCATTAAAACCAAAAAATAAAATTCCAATACATATTGATATTTTTAAACCTTCATTAAATTATAATAAAAACAATTTCCCATTATTATTGAAAAACAAAAATCCTACTACAATCAGAAAATAAAACKCGTGCACTAATATACCCATGCAATGATTAATGATCTGGCTACATCTCTCTACGKTCAGAAGTCACTAAGGTACTTTTTGGGTTATACCAGATAAAATATACGAGGCAAACAACACGGTGAGGCTACGTTCACTTCTGTATTATTCAATGAAGACRGATTACATCTTTATATAGGAAAATACTCTCCCGAGTCGGCTACATGCAAACCAAAGACAGCTAGACTTTTAACTAAGAACTGACTCTTAACACGCCTACAACTGACTCTCACAACTGAAGCTTATAACTGGCGCTTACAACTGGCGCTTTCAACTAATGCTTTCTCCATTATTTCCAAGTCTCCCCCTTAATGGAGAATGGATTGACTTCTACACCTAACATCTCCCTAAACAGTTCAAACTTAATCTTTCCAAGAGGCTTAGTGAAAATATCAACAACATTTTCACTAGTATTACAATACATAATAGTTATTTCATTTGACTGCAACTTTTCTCGAACAAAATGATACTGAGCTTCGACATGCTTTATCCTTGCATGAAAAATCAGATTCTTCGCAACATTGATTGAACTTTGATTGTCACATCTGATCATCGTAGGTTCCTTTCGTTCTTCTCCAACATCTTGAAGAAGTCTTCTTAACCAAACAACTTCACAAGTTGCTGCACACAAGGCTTTATATTCTGCTTCAGTAGAAGACAAAGATACAGTAGGCTTCTTTTTACTGCTCCATGAAACAACCCCGGATCCAATGCTGAACGCATATCCAGTGGTTGATCTTCTATCATCCAAATTGCCAGCCCAATTAGAATCTGAATAACCTGTCAACTCAACATTAGATGCATCAGTATACTTAATACCATAATCAAGTGTACCTTTTAGATACGTGAGTACTGCCTTTGTTGCATTCCAATGGCTTTCATGAGGTTTCACCATGAATTGACTTAACACACTCATAGAATATGAAATATCAGTTCTGGTTGTGGTGAGATAATTCAGACTACCCACCATCTGTCTATACACAGTGCCATTCACCTCCTTCGAACCATCATCACAAGACAGTTTCACATTCTATTGCATGGGAACAATAGAAGGCTTACACTGATCCATTTTAAATCTCTTAAGTATTTCTCTGATATACTTACTCTGACAAACAAAAGTTTGTCCTGCATTTCTCCAAACTTCAAGACCTAGGCAGTAATGTAACTCACCAAGATCTTTCATTTCAAATGCCTTTGATAACTGCTCCTTGATTTCATCAATTAACTTATCTGCATTTTCTGTAATTATTAAATCATCAACATATAATGAAATCAATACTATATACCCCTGTTCATCAAATTTGGTATACAGATTTGGATCACTTTTTCTCCTCATAAAACCCTGTTGAAGAAAGAAAGAGTCTATCTTCTCATAGCATGATCTAGGTGTCTGTTTTAGTCCATACAATGCTTTCTTTAACTTACACACTAAGTGTTCTTTCCCCTTTTCCACAAACCCTTCAGGTTGAGTAAGGTAAACCTCTTCGTTTAACTCACCATTCAAAAATGCAGATTTAACATCTAACATATACAACTTCCAATGATACTTTGTAGCTAAGGCGATTAACATTCTGATAGTATTCAATTTAGCTACTGGTGCAAATGTTTCAGCATAATCAATACCTTATGTTTGTGACTACCCCTTTGCAACCAGTCTAGCCTTATACTTATCTATACTACCATCTGATTTAAACTTGGGTTTGTATATCCATTTGCATCCAATGGGCTTCTTATGTTTAGGCAATTCAGTCAATTACCAAGTATTTTTTTTCATTATAGTTTCATATTCTTCCTCCATTTCATTTCTCCATTCATCATGTTCATTAGCTTCATCAAAATTCATGGGTTCTATGACATTTGAAATGCTACTCATTAGGGCATAGTCTTTATACCTTTTAGGAAGTCGAATCTGTCTTAAAGATCTTCTCAACTGATTATCTTCCTCACCACTTTGTGAAGATTTGTCTTCACCTGTAGGTGAACTGTGACTGCTAGAATTGTCCATATCACTGAGTCCTTCTTGCTGCTGTTGTTGTTGTCATTGCGGGGATGGATGTTGTTGTCGCTGCAGGGATGGATGTTGTTGTGTGGGCAACTGCTGCTACTGCTCTTCTTTATCTCCTTCATCAAGAAGTCTCTGCCATTCCTCATGACTGTTGTCGTCATGATTTCTTACTTCCTGCTCATGGAAAAGTACATCTCTGTTTGCAAATACTTTGTGAGTAGCAGGATCAAACAGTTTGTATGATTTAAATTCAGAACAGTACCCAATGAAAATACATTTAGTGGCTTTAGCATCCAATTTCCTCCTATTCTCATTTGGAATATGTTCAAAAGTATTACACCCAAATACTTTCAAATTATTAACTGCAGGTTTGGAACCATACAAGGCTTCGAAAGGAGTAACATTATCAAGACACCTTATTGGACTTCTATTCTTTAAATAAACTGCAGTATTTATGGCTTCAGCCCAAAATGCATTTGAGAGATTCTTACCTTTCATCATACAGCGTGCACACTCTACCAGAGTTCTGTTTTTCCTTTCAGCGACTCCGTTTTGTTGTGGAGTGTGAGGTACTATAAACTATTGTACTATTCCATTATCTTTGCAATATTTGTTGAAGTCCCCTGATTTATACTCTCCCCCTTGATCTGAACAGAGGATTTTGATGGATTTTCCTGTCTTCTTTTCCACCATGGTTCTGAATTCCTTAAAGTACTCGAAAACATCACTTTTTCATCTAAGGAAGTAAACCCATGTGTATCTCATGCAATCATCAATAAATAACAGAAAGTGAAATGCACCTCCTAAAGACCTAGTCTGCATAGGTCCACAAACATCAGTATGCACAAGATCTAACACATCCCTCTTTTTCTTATCAGGATTAGAGGGGAATTCATCTCTGTGCATCTTTCCTAATGCGCATCCATCAGAAACAACTTTCTCATTATTTAACACGAGAAGTCCTTCAACCATATTCTTTTTCTGTAATAACAATAAATCAGGATGATTGATGTGTCCATACCTTTGATGCCAAAGAATCTGTGTTGGCATAGTGGCAGAAATCAGTGCATGATGTGCTTTGCTGGTAACATCAAGTTTGTATAGACCTCCTACTCTGACATCCGTTGCAACAGTTCAGAAGTGGTCCAACAGATCCTTCACTATGCAATAATTCTTGAAGAATTCAACCGCCAAGCTCTGATCTGTAATGGTGGACACAGAGATCACCAAGATATATGCTAGCACCATTCTGTGTTTCTTTAAAATTAGCATACCAATTTTTATTACAATTCATATGTACTGATGCTCCGAAATCCACAAACCAGGCATCAAAATCATCAGTTTCAGCAGATAAAGCAGCGTTAGACACAAACAGCCTAAGATCCTGTGAGTCAAAATTCGAGGGTTCATCAATATCATCACTAGCAATAAATAATCTGTCATCTTGATTTGAAGATTTTTTTGCATAATGACCTGAATGTGTTCTAGGTTTATTCCTAGCCTCATCACTTTTCTTCTTATGATAGTCTTTAACCATATGTCCAGGTTGACCACAATAAAAACAACTCTTTGACTCATTCCTATCAGATTGCATACCTTGATTTGGAGATTGTCTTCTCTGCGATGAACTGTCTCTCTGCCATGAACCGCCTCTCTGCCATGAACTGCCTCCTCTGCCTCTTACTCATGATTTCCCTCTCGCAGATCTATTATTTGACCACAGTGCCAAATCTTTACTCTGAGGCTTAAGATTCTTGCGCCTCTCTTCTTCTTGCAGCAAAATACCTGTTAATTCTTCAAACGTAGGAGGTTTCTCCCTTGCTGCAAGACCTGCTATGAACATATGATAATCCTCTAGCATACCATTTAAGGTAATAGTCACTAGATCAGTATTGGAAACAGTTTCCCCTATATTTACTAACTTGTCTTTCACCTCTTTAATGCGACCCAAAAATGAGCTAACAGATTCATTTCCATCCATCTTAATGCCTAGCAATTTAGTTTTCAGGAACAAAATACGATTTGTGTTGCTAGTTTTATACAAATCTTTAAGAGTTGTCCATCTTTCAGCAGAAGTTGTAGCGTCTCTAATATGTGGAATTATGATATCTTTAACTGACATGCGCAACAATACCTTTGCCTTGTTTTCGCGCTTCTCCTAGTCTTGGATCTGTGCTGTTGTCTCACCTACAGCCGCATCATGTTTCAGTTCAGTTCCATTCGCAATGTTCCAGACACCATAGCCCTCCATGAGCGTCTGTATCTTAAATTTCCAGTTAATGAAATTTGAGCCATCTAACTTGTTGGCTTCGTTGAGGTATGTCTCCGCTAGAGGATTCACCATCTCTGCAAGTTAGTCTCTGCAAGTGAATCACCAAAGATATGCAACTTTTTGTCAAGTGTTGAGCAGTCCGTCGCTCTGCCTTTCGAATCCACTGATCCAACTATATTTCTATTGTCAACTTAAATCATGCATGCATCCACCTTTAAATCATACATGCACCTTTAAATCATAACCCCCACTTTTAAACATCCACCTCAAAATTTCTTAAATCTCTTATCCACTTTAATAAAAGGATTTATAACTTCACATATACACATGCATTTACTTTATCCACATGCATTCACTTTAATATTCAAAATATCCCACTTTTTTATGTAAAAGAAAACTTTATACCTCACTCTCAAACAATCCAATGCATGCAAATCTTATTCAATGCTCCACATATGCATGCATGCAAATCGTGAGTATCTCAAAAAAAAAAAACTCACGCTTCCTCTTTCAACGCTAAAACTTACTCACGCAGTAGCAACCTCACCGCACCAACAACCTCACGATTAGCACATTCGCTCCAACCTCATGCTCCAAATATAAAAAGAAACTCACATGTGAAAAACAAATAACTTACACTTAGGCTTACGCTTTGAATGCAGCCGCCACTCGTGGGTAAATCACAATGCATGCAAATATGGAACTACTAGGGGACGCACAGATATAGCAGCTTGGAGATCCGATCTCCCTCACAAATTAACCTCAGGCTACACTGATTCCAGTCCGCAATGGGAACGAGCAGTCAATAATGGTGTAGGCTTCGACGGCAAGAACCCACGCGACCTATTCACGATTTGCACTTCAACCTTCACGCTTCCGCTGCGCCACTCTTCACGATTTGACTGCACTCCATGTACAAATGCTCCAAGGATGGCAGCGAGTTTTGGAGCAACAATCTCCTTGGCTCTGATACCAAGATAAAATATACGAGGAAAACAACACGGTGAGGGTACGCTCACTTCTGTATTATTCAATGAAGACGGATTACATCTTTATATAGGAAAAGACTCTCCCAAGTCGGCTACATGCAAACCAAAGAAAAGTAGACTCTTAACTAAGAACTGACTCTTAACACGCCTACAACTGACTCTCACAACTGAAGCTTATAACTAGCTCTTCCATTATTTCCAAGTATACCTCTGGTAAATAGAAACCGCTATGGATGGACTGCCTTGATCTTGATTCGGTGACGTGAGTACAACTTCTATAGACGATGCATGTTTGGCCTTAGCTTCCTCCGAGCCGAAATTTAAGAGGCCATACATTTAACATGGATCAATTCGCTTGTCAAGTTGCCCTTTACCGCGCAGTCCGCATGAATCGAGGGTTTCAAAGGCAGTGAGTAATGGAGTATTTTACTAGTGATAATTAAATCAACATTAAATAGATTGAAAGGTTTATATTTTTATATTACAAAATATAAAAAAATTATAGAATAAAAATTCAAAAAACACATTTATTCCTTTCAAAGTAACTTATTTAACGAGTATTGATGAAAAGGTTTTGTAAAAACGGGGAGTTTGGCCGCACTTCTAATTGAATTGAACGTTGAAATACCATGATTTGATACATCCGCTTTGCCCTAAATCTTCACTCCAATCACCATTCAAGAGAAATACACTGACAATATATAGAAAATTTACTTTAAAAAAATAAAATAAAAAGTTATGAGAAGTATATGAAAAAATTTATTAAATACCACCAGAAAATTTACTTTAAAAAAATAAAATAAAAAGTTATGAGAAGTATATGAAAAATTTTATTAAATACCACCATTAACTCAGCTGAACGCTTATTGAGCCAGAATGCAGATCGGTTTTGCTACTAAACCTGCAATCGCCATATCAAAGAATTATGAAATGCTCGCTATATCAAAGAATTATGAAATAAGAAGGATAAATTGTACAGATTTATATTTTAAAAATTTGATAATCCTTTACTTACTCCTTTTAATAGAAATTTTAGGTATTTAATTTAAATTTATATACTATATTTCACAATTATATCATACATACTACAAAGATGCATATTTGGAAAAAATCTTCAATACTTTCCCAGCATATAATATGGGTTCAGTGTAGGTTTTACCATATTTTATCATTAGTAAACACATATTACAAATTTAGTATCTAGCTTTTACCATATTTAAGCATATAATGTGGGTTCAGTGTAGCTTTAACCATATTTTATCATTAGTAAACACATTTTACAAATTTAGTATCTCGCTTTTGCCATATTTAAGTTATTAGCTTTAGTATCGATTACATGTACTTTCCAGTGCGGTTTGATTGGAAAAATAATTAATTCCATTCAGTTACTTTATAAAAGTGTAGAAATTCATGAATTTAAATTTTTAACATGATTTTATGAATATTTCTATATAACATGATTTAGTAAATTTAGATATGACTTCGCAAATTTAGATATTTTTGATTGGTGAGTTTATATAACTATACTGTTTTATTTAACTGATGTGTTGTAGAAGTTTTCCATTAAATTAGAATTATTAAAGGTTAAACCATCACTCATCAACTCTAGTCAGGCCTGGAATTTAACCTCTTAGAAGTGGATAATTGACAGAGATCAAAATACTTTCGTCAAAATATTGTGTAGGTACTTACATTAGAGGCTTATAAGTATATAGGGTCTAGGTTAATAATTATAAATCATGGTTTCAACTTTCAAGGAATTAGGAAGGGGCACAACAGTGAGGTTGATGACACCTAGACAATGTTAGTTGAGGGAGTAAATGGACACCCAAATTACAAAATTTCAACGCTCCAGTTTCGATCTTCTTCGCCTCAGCATCCAACTTTGCTCTATGAGTGTGATTTTCAAATCTTCCAGTGGTCATAGCTGAAGCTTTGAGATTGGATCTACTCAGCATAAAATTTATGACAGGCATGAAAATAATTTAACAAATTTGAAATTAGGCCGGACTCTACTGGGTAAATTTGAAATTAGGCCTGACTCTAGATGGAAATGAGAGTCATTGTCTTTGCGTATGTACTTTGTGTGTGATTATGGATCGTTATCTAAATAAATGTGTGCATCCATCCTTCCCGACTTTCTGTCAATAAATAGATCTCTATGGCCTGAATGAAGTTCAAGAAAATACCGCTATGAACATCACTTTGCTAAAATTTCAATGTGAAAGTATAAGGGCTCTTCGAATCTCAGAAAATTTAAATAAGAGGTTAAACAACAAATTTAAATTTTTTTTATTCTAAAATGAAGATTCCACACGAAAAGTTTTGTCCTCCCTTTCAAAATTTCATCCTGGTTTATTCAGTATTGTTTTGTCTTTTTCGCCCCAGCTGGACAAATCCCAAGACCGCGTTTGTTGTATTCCCTCATTTCTCTCCTCCCACTCAATTACCCACCCAATGCAGATACATTATCAGCATGCAAAGCATTTTAAGGCCCTTCATATGCCAATTTTCAACACCTACAAGGAAAATTTGCAAATTTTGAAGACCCTTCGAGAATTTTTTTCATATTTGGAACATCCATAACGGCGTATTAGTAATTTGGCCTGAATGTCTTCAGAAAATTTAACAGTTTCGTTGAAATTTTCCCACCCTCCTTGGATTATTCTTTGAGCTTCTACAACGAGGACCTTCAGAGTGCCATTGTTTATTGCAATCAATCCAATTGTGTAATTGCTAACTAGAAGCATTGGACTTGAAGTTTTGACTATCATCCACCTGCATTCAACTTTGTTCAGCTCATACAAAATGAAAGAAAGATCGATTCAGACTGAAAGAGAGTTGAATTTTTGTCTTTCATCCACATGGATTCTACGATGGAATTTATATTCGCTGGAACTTGTAGGGTATACATTATATATTCAATTCATATAGATAGAATGTTCGATCGAATTCATGATCTCTCGAACTTGTGCTATATACAATATATATTCAATATATGTTCTCCTGAATTTGTGGGGTACGGATTCACACAAACATCTTTATTCATGCAAACATACTTCTGCTTGAATTCCCAACCCTATGTGTAACTTGTTATGTGTAACTTGTTGTTTTCTAATTCCGGTAAATTGATTAATAGGTTTGTTTGTAAATTTTCTCATGTTTCTTTTATTTCAATGCTCTTTTCTTTTTGCCCCATAGTGAAACACATTAGCATGCTTTTACTCTTACATAATTCAATTTTTTTACAAACTAAGGGGTTGAGTTTCTCAGAGCTACACTTCGATATCTTCCTATATTCTCCACTAACCTTTCTAACAACTCAACTAAAATATTTAGAAATTCACTAAAGAAAATATCATGTATATCTGTGTACACATATCTTTACATATCTTTGCAACCAATGTTCGTCATTGATTAGAGGGTTTCTATTCTCTCATTGGGAAAATTCTGGCTCCTTTCTTTGTAGCCATTCGTCGATCTCTTTCTTAGTCAGCCTCCAAAACATTCTCTCAATTATAGATTCTAGGTCCCCACAATAGAACCATTTGTTGGTGCGTATTTATAAGACCCTAGGTTCAAATTATTCATCCAAAAAAACCCTTTAGATATTGTCCCTTTCGGCATCACCTGCATGCAAGTGAAGTCTCACCTAGGACATCTATGGGGTTGCAAGAACCAAGTTTCTACAAGGATGATGGGAGGTGTTGTCATCAACATAATCATTAATACTTATTCACCCTATGTGCATTATCCTTATTTAACATCCTTTTCTCAGTCAATAACCACTTGCATTAATTAACAATTCATTATTTTTACTATTACAGTGGTGCAACATTAACCCAACTAAGATCCATTCAATACCCTAGCCATGGTGTGAGGAAACAATATACCATAGATCACGACGTAACCAACCAACTAAATCATTCATTATTTTTCCACATCTATCATATGTTAACATATATATACTAATCATGCATAAACATAACATCCATGGATAATCACATCAACAAACACATTAGACACAAGATTTTAACTTAGTTCATCCAATCCTTGGGATATGTCCACAACTAACCTAATCTCGTCCTCTCAGCTAAGCCAACATCATCTTCCGTGACGCTTTACATATTTATACATATAAATATGGATAAAAACCCTAATAACAACTTATCCCAAAAACCATAATGGGTCATATCTATCTTTGCTACTTTTGCATCAATCTGTTGCATTCCCTTCTTTTGCATTGAACTGCTGCATTTCATACTTTTGCGTTGAACTACTGTTTTCCTACTTTTATACTGCAAAATGCACCATTGTCGCGTGCTCTGATCGTAACTTTTACTCTTTCCTTTCCTATAGCAGAACTCCCAAAACTTAGTTATTTTCATCCAAAATTCATATCCAACACCAACAATTTATGATCACACTACTAGACAAAAATACACCTAAACATTGGTGATATACCCTTTCATATTTCAATATCCATTTTTTTAAGGTCTATTGTCACGTATTCATATCTATACAAATCCACAATATGGAATTTAATACCCATCAAAACTTGTGTAATTAGAAGTCGAGACCAAGATGCTTCCAATTGATGGGTTGATTATAATGTTTCGACATTAAATATCCAATTTGGCATTAGATACTCGAGGATATCATATTTTATTTAGATTATTGGTTGGCATATCAACATTGTTATAAATATGAATTATTAATTCCAATATCTAAACCAATGTACCCATATGGAGAGTATATTTAGTTCCACTTGATATTAATTCCTGCAAATGATAACATATATTCTTAAAACATATTTAATTCAATCTCTCAACATACCCATGACGTGGAGCATATATATTAATGCATATCTATAAATCACAATTTTATTTTGATTTATTTTTATTAATTTCTTTTTATAATAGTCACCTTGGTTTATTAGTCTATCAACCTTTTCATAGAATCAAAAGTTTAAAATTTTTTATTATCAAAATTTTAAATATCAATTGTTTTTTTCCAAATTATTTTAATATTTTTAAAATTATAATCATCCTTACAAAAATGTTCCAAAAACTAATCTTCAAATCAATTTGACCACAAATTTATTACTATAATCTTTGCATGTTTGCATGTTAGAGACTAATAAACGATATCTACATTACAAATCCAAATTTTATTAACCTTTTATATAATTTTATAAAATTTACATGATTCTCATATTTATATAATTTTGTAAAGCATATACAATCTTCATATGAGATATTTTATTTTATATGATCCTCATATTTATATAAATATCAAAAGAGAAATTTAAAATTTAGAAATTGGGAGAGTAGTTATACCTTCACATAAACACTAACAGATATAAATACATTAATCTTAATAAAATAGACAATATTATCCATACAATCTATTTAGTTGAGATAATAACTCAACCACACACATAAATATGATCTAGATTTAACAAACTCCTAACCACACATTTAGTATCTAGCTTTTACCATATTTAAGCAAGTGTTATAGATTTAGTATTCGCTTTAGTATCGATTACATGTACTTTCCAATGCTGTTTGACTCGAGAAATAATTAATTCCATTAAGGTACTTTATAAAAGTGTAGAAATTCATGAATTTAGATATTTTAAACAACATGATTTTATGAATATTTCTATATAACATGACTCAATAAATTAAATATGACTTAGAAAATTTAAATATTTTTGATTGGTGAGTTTATATAACTATTTTAGAAACAATGTTTTATTTAAGTGATGTGCTACTGAGGCCCTCCATTAAATTAGAACTATTAGAGGCTAAATTGTCGCTCGTCAACACACATCATATTACTTATATAAGATATGAACTCTAGTCAGGCCTGGAATTTGACATCTCACAAGACATAATTTTTTATTTGAAATCATATTTGACACGTAAATAAGAAATTCACACGTCATTATTGAGAGACATCAAAATATAAAAAACGTCAAATTGACGTTTAACTGTGTAGATTTCCTGTCAAAATCTGTTGTAGGTACTTACACGATAGAGGCTTATAAGTATATTTGGCCTAGGTTTTAATAACTATAAATCATGGCTTCAGCCTTCAAGGAACTAGGTAGGGGCAAAGAATTGAGTTTGATGACACCTGGAAAATGTTAGTTGATGGAGTAAATGGACACCCAAATTACAAAATTCCAACGATCCAGCCTCCGTCTTCTTCTCTTCAACGTCCAACTTTTCTCTGTGAGTGTGATTTCCAAGTCTTCCATTAGTCATGGCTAGAGCTTTGAGATTGGATCTGCTCAACATAAAATTTATGACAGTGAAATTTACACAATATACAAATATTTTGACATTTATGATTTTGGGTAAAACGTGAAGTGACAGGCATGAAAATAATTTAACCATTATCAATTTTTCTCTTGACAGGCTGAGTAAATTTGAAATTAGGCCCGACTCTAGATGGAAATGAGAGTTGTCGTCTTTGTGTATGTACTTTGTGTGCGATTATGGATCGCTACCTAAATAAATGTACCCGTGCATCATTTCTAGTTTTGTGTCAATAAATAGATCTCTATGGCCTGTATGAAGTTCGAGAAAATACCGCTATGAACATCACTTTACTAAAATTTCAATGTCAAAGTATAAGGGCTCTTTGAATCTTAAAAAAATGAAATAAGAGGTTAAATAACAAATTTAAATATTTTTTCATTCTAAAATGAAGACTCCACTCGAAAAGTTGTGTCCTCCCTTTAAAACTTCCGTCTTGGTTTATTCAGTACTTTTTTGTCTTTTTCGTCACAACTGCACAAACCCCAAGCCCGCGTTTGTTGTATTCCCTCGTTTCTCTCCTCTC
>JASDQU010587265.1:63146-73302 GCA_032191745.1 Picea mariana | reverse complement strand
GCATCATCATGGATACCAATGTGGTGTCATGGATCTTGAGGCATGTTACACATGTCCCAATGCACACTACCCAATTAGAGTGATGGGTCTAGCCTCTTAGCAAGCCATTAAGTGGTAGCACCTAGTGACATCTCTAAACACAACATAACAAATATGGGATATTTTTTAATATTTGCCTAAGTATTACCAAGGGGAATAATATTAACCCTTATACATGCACCAAGTCGTAGGAAAATCCATATTTCTTAAGTGCCTAGATTAAATATAGGTAAAGATGAATAAAAATGATGAAAGAGAAGGGGAAATAGGTTCATCTAATAACCCTCAAAGTCATAGACATGCATAGGCATTTTTTATTCATTCATCTATCTTTCATGAGATATAATGTTTTTACATAATAGACTTCGAGAGGGAGCTTAACACTGAGTTACCTATCTTCGAAACTATTTCTTACTACTCCTTCAAGCATTTTTATTTAAGTGTTTATTTTATTGAACAAGTCTCTTTTATTTATATATTCATAGACAAGCCAGTGACAGGGAGCATTGACCTCATAACAAAGTGGAATTGCTCAAGATTTTAATTTTGGTTTTTGATTTTATCTCTTCATCTCTTAGCCTTATTGTCTTTATTAATTTAGGATTTTATCATTTTGACCTTTTCTTTTGACCTTTGAGAAGACACATGACTATGATATAACTTTTATATGGATGGAATGAATGATAGAGGGGAGGTGGAAAATGATTAATATGCTTAGGATGTGGAAAACACTATCAATACTAAGTACCTAGTAGTATAGACTAACCCAAAAAATGAAACACTTCTAAAATAAAACATGTTCCCCAAGATAATATGAGGAAAATGATAAAATCATGTAATGTTATGAAGTGTTACCATATATCATTATGTGTTTACCACTTTTATGACGAGATAAAAAGTTATATCATCACATCCAAATGAATATTGATAAATGGAATGTTAAAATGAAGCATACTAAAGTCATATTGTACCATTCATAGTGCATTTTTCATCTCAGGAGTGAGGGATGGAGGTGAACTATACCACGGATGACCTAACATGATCATACATCTAGGGGAGATAAAGATAAACTATGTCTGGATTTGGAGAAGATGAGCATGACATTTCATGCAAGAAGCAACATGACACCCTTGGGAGGGAATCTGAAATTTGTCTCCCCTGAGGGGGTAACACCACCTTTTAGGTTAATGGTATCCTCATGTGGGTTATTGTCTAACACAATAGATAAAGGAACAATGACTGAATCTATGCTAATTTTGGGAACCAAAGACATCCTATTCTTTGCAACATTATGTGGGGTAAGGATCCTTGAGGGTTTCTTTTGTTGGGAATACTTGGGAATATGGGAGGATTTGGTGTGAAGGTATACAATAGATCTAAGATAATCTTACATAGTTTTTTTGGGGAATGTTATTCACATCAAAATGGAAAATCATGACATACCAATATAGGGTGCAAAGGAAATCTAATGGGTGGTATTCAAGAAAATTCAATGAGTGGCATGAAAGGAGAAGATGCTTCAATTAATAGAGGGAAAATAAATATATTAGCAATAGTGTATTATACTTAACCTCAAAAGTTTATAGAAAACACATAAAATGTAGTGCAAATCCTAAGAACAAAAGAGAAAAGAGAGATAAAAATAGAGAGTTATGTTCACTTGCCTCTTTAAGGGGGAAACCTCCATGAGAAATGCTCCAAATAAAATAACAATTCTTCACAAAACAATACACAACCTTATACTCAATATATAGTTATCTATATAGGATATTAACTAAATATGAGCCCCTTATAATGAGGTTTGACCAAATAATTTGGGTCTTATTACTAAAAACGACCCTTTATTACAATGAGTGACTATTAACTAACTATTTAATGGGCCTTATTCAAAGAAGGTCAAATCATACATTAATAAATTAGTATCTAAATAAGGGGGTTAGGGTAGGACCCCAAAATTCTCTCCCAATTCAAAATCAATGTTATCCTCAAGGATAAAAGAGAGGAAAATGTTGTAGAATCATTTCCAATTCCCATGTGGCATATTCTGGTTGCATATATTTCCACTGGATCAATACTTCCTTGATCATGCGTTAGCAAAATTGGCACTCTCTGGTATCTAATACCGCTTCTGGATGGAGATAAATGGAACCTTATTCACCAATTTATGGTAGGTTAGTTTTCATTTTGCAATTTGATCCCACAACTTTCTTCAAATAGGACACATGAAAGATTGGATGAATCTTGGAGTGGGTTGGAAGAGCCAGCTTGCAGGTGACTTGACCAATGCATTATATGATCTCATATGGACCATAACACTTGGGAGATAGCATCTAGGGATATTTAACTTTGAGTGATGTCTATTTATAAGGTTGCAGGTTGTTTATGTTTAAATCGATTAATATAAAAAAAACAACCTCATGAGGATATGAATCCCTTTGCATTTTTATAGAGGTGCAGGTAATCCTCTGTAATTTCTTTAAATATTTATCTTTGAATATCTTGGATTGGGGAGAATGCTAAAAATTAAACCCTAAAATATTTATTGCTTTGATTTGTATATCTGTAAGGTACCTTGATAACGTACCCAACCATCCACATGATTGACTACTCTACTTAAATAGGTTGCAACACAACCAACCACTAGCAGGTGGGGCACACCGTAGTCCCAAGGCTCAGTTCTCTGAACTTATCTCAAATTCAAAAGAATTCTCGTTAATGTTAGAGGCATGAAAATGACATGCATAAGACAAGATCCATGCTACAACATAAATAAGTAAACAACGTGCCATCCAAAAAAAATAACCATCAAAAATGCACATTAAAAATACATATCTCAGAGATAATTAAATAAACAACGGAATTAAACATTATACATAAAACACAGAGAGCACTTATCTTTGCAATTAAATGTCCACCAACTAGCTATAGACCAAGGACGTTCCTCCAAACCATAGACAATGTTGTTATTTTACTCTCAACAATAGTTCACCCCTAAGCGAGGGCTATGAATCCACAAGGACAGTTTCAAGGCCAAATCTAAAATACACAGCAGTTGGCTAACTAGCTCTCAGGTTTCCAAACCACACAACAAATCTGAATTTCCAACTCTATTTCCCCCTCAGCCTCCACAACCCAAAGAAATGAATACCTGTCTCTGCCATGTAGTCCCTCAAGTTGTCCCACTTCTCTCTAGATCTCTAGTGCTATTGGTTAGGAAATATCCCTACTGGAACTCCAAGGATTCACAATTGTGGACAATTCTATCTGAAATTCCATCAAGCTCATGCACCCGAGCATCCATTCCATCCTGTAATTATTAGTAAATTATATTACAACCATTTTGTAATGTCTCTCCTTTTCTAGCCATTTGTTTCCATGCTTATCCCAAGAGCACACGAAATAGCCAAAATGAGTGAGGAAAAAGGAAGGGGAAGAAGAAGAACAAAAGAAGAACCAAGGAGAAGAAGACCCCAAAACAACCCCCAAGGGATGTTTATATAATTACATGGAGACAAGAGCCACATGGCCTCCCTCCCAAGAATATCATGTAGCCTTGTTTCTCCATAAAATCAATTATGGGTAAATAAAATAATAATAATAAGGCTTAGCCCCTCAAGCCTCCTCTCTCGTGGAATCATAGCCCACTATCTCTTTTGTCCTCTTCCATCTTGTATACAATGATGTATTTTATTAATTTATATGAAGTATTACATTTCCTAGGCACTCTGACCCCTTTTCAACTTTATTGTCTCACTAGCCTAAGTCATAAATACATAATACAGTCTTAGTTCATAAGGGTTAAAACCAGGATGTTACATCCCCCTCCCCTTATTTTGGCACCATCCTCAGTGCACAACACCATTCCAATGTTATTAACATTACAAACCGAGGCCCTCTAGCCTTAATCCACACAGAAAATCCAACCCAATATTATATACATAGGCACTTTGGCCTAAAATTAAACATGTATACATAGGCATTCCGACCCCAAACATGTATAATGATCTTCAAAATTTAAATTTCTGGCAGCAGTTCCAACCAACAAGCTCTCCTACCCTCTCAACCCTGCACAACCCAAAGAAGAGAACCCATTTTGTTTGCATGCATTCCCTTAGGTTGTTCCACTTCTCTCCAGGGTCGCAGTGCACTTAGCTAGGAAGTTTCAGAGTTGCGGCTTCCAGAACTTCATCTGCGACAAGTCCATTGGAATTTCTTCATTCCATGAGTTTTTCATTCAACTTCTCCATCATCACCTTCTTATTTTCCCTCATATTCTAGTACTTTTCTATATCCTCTACATTCATCATTTTCCTACAACATTTCAAATCAGTGAGCATGTCAATTCATAATTTGTGCATAAATTTTTTATTTTTTCTCATAATCTAAAAGTAATTTTTCATAATCCAGTACAACACTTATCTTTGTGGTTTGTGGATCTGAATCCATATGGATGTCTTGTTAACTTGGCTCACTGTTTTCATTGACATATCCATTGTGTGCATGATCCCGATAAATAGTTTACAATAATTATCAAAGTCTCCTCTTCCTCGTGGTCACTTAGCTTCCAAGCCTAGACTCAGACATCCCCTTCTTTGCTATACAATCTCTCAGGCGATCCATCTTTCATGACCAAGGATTTCTTGCACAAGAATATTTCTAGGGACACAGGGTTCTCATGTCACAACAATATCCTTTTCCATGCTTTTCAACTAGCATATCCAACATCTCATCTATATTATACACATACAGTCACCATGAGATATCATTATATCCATTTTCAATCATAAATGTCAAATTTGTTTTATACAGAAAAACAAAATTTTACAAGCATGAGATTTCTGCTCATAATGTTTATCTTTTCTATTGTAGATATCAATCTTCCTTATGGTCTTACATCCCTTCTATATTCAAGACAATCATACTTGTAATTTTCTCGATTTACATTCAGCCAAAAAAAATTGTCAGTAATTTATTAAATTATAATTCCCAAAATTGTTTCATATCAGAAAAATAAAATTTCCAAACATGAGCTTCTGCTCATAATAATTTGGCTCTTGCAGTAAAATTCATTGGTATTCTTTATGGGCTTACAACACTTTCATATACAAGACCCTTTCTTCCTGCAATTTCAACATTACTCAGCCAAACAAATTGTCAATATCTCATGTGCAAGCTATATATATATTATTTTTTTTCTTCTCATGGTAACAAGTGATCTCAGAATTGTTTACAACTATAATTCAATTACTTCCATCAATTCACCTATCAATTGGAATGAACTCATCATTACATACACATGTATTATCAACCAATATTTTCTTTCTTCTATCCAGATATATTTTTATCACTCTGTCCCCTCAACAAAGATTTTCCATATTATATAACTACTCTCACCTACAACTTCCTTTTTGTAATATCTAACAGTTCCTGAAGTGTTTTGAACTTCATGATTTAGAAATACTCACATCATTTTAGTTGTTAGCGTAATCATTTCTATGTTATATAATATATACATGAATTCACCCCATTGCATTCAATAATTCCTATAATATCACTTGTAACATTTTTAATAGCTCCAAAAGTCGATCTTGGAATTGTAACAAACAATAATCCAATCACCTTAAACTAGTACTCATATTAAATATAATGCATCTATCCATCATTACGTATTTTCAAAACCATAGGCTTTTCATAATGCAACAATTAATTAATAAATAAAATAACAATCAATGTGCCAATACCCATGGCCAAATCTATACAATGCATCCATGCATTGGATACATAATACCACATAACTATGTCATGCATTCTACCACGATGAGTTGGAAGGTCTATTCAATGCCTCAACACATCATCCACACACTTCTCACTACTTTCCTGACTATTTGGATACCTTCATTTTCAACCCAAACACAACACCCAGAATATAATTCTCAAGTGCTCTTTAGTTTCAGCAAGGAGGTTGCAGTCCAAACATCATATATACAATAGATACCATTGAGCACTCACACAGCGCTATAGCCCTTCCAT
Source organism: Picea mariana (assembly GCA_032191745.1). Classification (NCBI taxonomy): domain Eukaryota; kingdom Viridiplantae; phylum Streptophyta; class Pinopsida; order Pinales; family Pinaceae; genus Picea; species Picea mariana. The sequence continues at coordinate 67,233 of JASDQU010587265.1, read as the reverse complement.
ATCCAACCATATTGTGGTCTCACACATGACTAGCTCTATGGATATTCATTGTTATAGAAGGAATATGTATCCTAAATTAACTCGGTTATGATCCCATAGCCAATCATAACATAATATGAAACCAACATTTTATCTAAATGCATTCTAGCATCAACAACATTTACATACTCTAGGCCTTTGTACATTACATATCAATTTAAATATTGAAAATTAACTGAGGGAATTCTTACGTCAACTCCCTTCAACATGTATGCATCAACATAAACTAAATGCATACTTGACTAGTTGTTATCAACCTACTTGTTTCTATCTGACCAAATCATATTTGTAGAAGCTCACAAACTTCTTCTTTCATCATTCTGATCACCATTCCTGCCACCCTCATGGGTCTTTACCTAGATGTAAATCATAAGAAAAATCAACATCCATATCCTTAACCCTTATATATATCATTTTTCCTAAATTCATAATCCATCATTAGTCATAGTCAAACATTATTTCATAATAATAGACTATTCTAAGTTTTCAAGCATGTTATATGCATATCCAAGCATGTTATGTACATATGAAAAATTACACATCCCTATGCACCAAGAATTCATTGTCAAAATGCCTACTAATGCATATGCATGTTAACTTCACTACATGCCTCATGCACTCTAGCACATTTATGTTTCAACTCACTTATTTATTTATGTTGTAGTTGGTTGTCCTTGAACTCCTTCAAATCCTTGCTTCTTTGTATGCTCCCATTCTACTCATTTGCACTATGGTTCCTTGGTATGAATACTTTCCAGCCAAGTTCCCCTTGGCCATTTTGCAATCCAACAAGTGTACTCAAATTGAAACAACTCCTTTTGGGTAGTCATATCCAAAATTTGCCTTTATGAGACATTTCCACACCCTGGAATGAAGTAGCTCAAAACATTCCATCACCCTACTATCACAACCCTTTGGAATCAAACATTGTTATTCCTAGTTGTCCATTAGGTTATTTAATTAACATTTCCCTGTGAAACCATACCTTTCACACTTAATACCATTCCCCAATGGATGTCCATTTTCATTCAGTGACACTTTTCAAGTGAGAGAGAATTCAATTTCTCTGCATTGGCATCTTGCTTCCATTGTGAACTCTGATATCAGAAGTGGATTTCTTTCACACTTAAGCTTTGCAATTGTCTACACCTCTCTTCCTTCAAATCTAAGCAGTCATACTTTTCCTTTTATTCCCATCCATGACATATTTAATATGCTAGCTTCATATCCTATGTGAGGACTCTTGCTTTTGTTGTACCTGTAGTTTATTCAGATTCTGTGGTTGTTGACTAATTCTTTTGTTCCACTATTCTTGGGTTCTTTTCCCACCTTTCATTACTTTATTTGTAGCTCTTTATTGCCTCATCCAGTTCCTATAATCTCTATCATGCTTCCATGACCCTAACATCCGATCCTATACTGAAATTGATCTGGTTATACCTCTAATCCTACCAAAATCTACAAGTAATCATTTGGATAGAATTATACATGTCATACAAAATTGTCAATTAAATTTACATCTACCTTTTCTGTTTAATTCATGAATAAATTATATCAATCTCCATATTATAATAATTCCTTGTTATTTTCCTCTAAATCCTATGAATCAACTTTCCAATAATTGTACTCTTGCCCCAATTGGATATGATAGTAGTGTTGATTAAGGTTGGTTGGCATTGATGTCAACCCTTGAAGAAAGCCCTGCAACACAAAGGTTTGGGTAATGGACCCAAGATTGTTTGATGTAAATATGACTCATTATTGTCTTGTCATGGTTGATAAGAAGTAAATGTGGATGAACTCCAAAGTGGTCCCCTTATGGTGAAAGCCCTCATGGGAAGACGCTTTGTGGAGTAAGAGAACATATGCTTAATTGTGGAATAATGAAATGAAGGACAATGAATTTGTTAGTTAAACTATTCTATACAGATAGTGCTTGTCATTCCATTTCCGGTGGTATTTGGAACATCAAATAACTCCTCACGGTTAGAGAGTTATGGCCATGAGAAGTTGGAGACCCCAGGTTTGGGTAATGGACCCAAGTTTGTTTGATGGATAATGGTATGAGTTATGATATATTTTTAGATAATACCATTCTATATGGATAATACATGTCATTCCATTTCTGGTGGTATGTGGAACATCACATAAGTCCTCACGGTTTGAGAGTTATGGCCTTACGAACTTGGAGGACCCTCATATGTCATCTAGGAGCCCCAAAAGGTCAAAGTAGTCAAAGTGGTTTAAGAGATTTTAAAAGGTATATAATAAAGTGAAGTAATGAGTGTATTATAATTCAAATTGAATACAAAATAAATTATTTCAATGATAAATTTAATGGAGAAATTAGAAGTGGGTTAACCCTAAAANATAAGGAAAGTGGGGCCAAGTGACCTAGAGGATGTTTTTAAGGAAGCTACTTGGAGAGTATAAATAAGAGGCAAGTCTCTCTAATTTTAAACACACTTGATAATATTGAATATCTATAGGTGTTTGAGGTAACCAAGGATATCTAAGCCGAAATTCAGAGGGAAGGTGAAGAAAATAAGGCCGAAATGCAATGAAGGATAAATGTTTTTGATGGTGCTTTCTAAGGTATGTTATTTATAGGTCATCTCACCATTTTCTCTATAATTTTTTTTCTATAATGATTCAGACCATGAAATTTCTATTCCATTGATAAAACATATCCAAGTATCTGTGGTAAAAAAATTTGTTTGTGGTTCATTGTACTTTTGGAGTTACACTCTGTGGAAAATAGGGTTTGTGGCTAGTCCTGAAACTAGTCAAAAAAAGGTGTTTCGGATAAAAACGTCATAAATTCTTCATAAAAGATCAAAACTTAGTGAAACTAAATGTGTTGGTTAGGGTAAATTCTATAGTATTCCTTGTAACAGTTTCATATCAATTCAACAAACATTCCGTGCGGGGAACACACTACAAGGTCGCTCTCTAGAATAAGACAGAATTCAACAAGCTATGTCATTTTTGCTATAACTTATTTTTTGAGAGGTTTCAAGTAGTGAAACCTAGAGGAATTGCATAAAACAAACTGAAGAAAATTTTATATCAGTTTCATATCTTTATACATTACAGGTACAAATTTATGATTACTTCAAGTTAGGGTTGTTGACTACTCCAAAACTAGGCATGTGAGACTAAAGAAAAGTTTGATGAAAATGTTAGTCTCTTGTTGTTGAAGTTAAGGAAGGTTTGCAGGAATGTGATCATATACACCAGGTCTATTATAGAGCTACAAATTATATTTGGATGATTAAATTGATGAGGGCTTTTGGTTGAGGTACATGTTGAGTACATGGTTGAGACAAGTAGTTGATGAGTTGGCACATACATGAGGTGTATAGCTAATGATGTTGGTACATATTGATGAGTCATAGTTGATGNACATACTTGGTACATGGTTGGATGCACTTGTTTATGGTACAGGTTGATTACAGGTTATTTGGTACAGGTTGGTGCATGGTTGATGCACTTGTTTATGGTACAAGTTGATTACAAATTATTTGGTACAGGTTGGTGCATGGTTGATGCACTTATTTATGGTACAGGTTGATTACAGGTTGATGCATGGTTCATATTTATTGGTATAGGTTTACAACAATATAACTCACAGTGGCAGGTTGAAAGTGGTTCCAGCATTCTACTTCTACTTCAGGGTGGCAGGACAGGGCAAGGACAGGTGGTTGTAGCCACCTTCTATTTGTAGCCAGAGAATTGGGGAGTTGGAGCTTCCCTCAGGTTGTAGCCTGAGAAACTAGGGGGTTGGATCCTCCTTCTAGTTGTAGTTGGAAAACAAAGGAAGTTGGTGCTTCCAATGAATGTAATTCTTCAAGACATATAAGAAAAAATATTCCGCGGTTTTCTCCCGATTTGGGTTTCCACGTAAAACAATGGTGTACTGTGTATGTGTATGTTTGTTCATTTGTTCATTACTTATTTACTCTGAATTTATTGGATGATAATGCTTCATTGATATAACACTTGGATTATATAGTTAAAAATGATTAAATTGTTTAATTATTGATTC